>JARYGA010012918.1:0-63384 GCA_030545235.1 Helianthus tuberosus | reverse complement strand
GACTCAAAATATCCGTTTTTCGTTGAGTTATGACCTGTTTACAGCCAACTGAAGTTGGCTATAAAGCTTGGACAGATTCTGTTTTCAGTCTTTAACTTTCTAACATGTGTTCGATTGATTCCGTTAACATGTTTAGTGACCACAACAACATCAAACATCAATATTACAAGTAGATCAGCAAGTAATCAGCAACATAATAAAGACAACTTCAATTTATCATTACTTCATTATGTTTCAACAATATTTCATTACAAGTTAGTTTATATGCAAGACTTTGTTCATGGTTCTTTAGTGTTCATGGATTTTCATCATCAAACAACTACTAACCACTCTAATAACATGAAAGATGAATGGATCTAAGTTCTTACCACTAGTTCAAGACTAGGGAAGTTCGAGTGAGGAAATGTGGTGGTTAATAGCGAATGGAGAAGGTCCTTCCACTTCCGAGAGCACCGAGCTTCGTTGTATGACCCGTAGCACCTTTGAGTGTATGTAAAATGACTTGAATGGAAGTTGATGGTGGTTGTAAGGTGGTGGGTGGTGGGTGGTGGCATCTGTGAGGTGGTTATGGAGGAGAAGAAAAACTTTGTTGATGTTGTGTTTATGAAAGAGATGAGAAGTCTTGAGGGTATATTTATAAACCAAGCTTTAGGTTTGTCCAATATGTAAAATGTTTCTACATGACCAACATAAACAATAAAATAATCAAAGAAACAAGGGTGTGTCCCCACCCTTGGGGACCGTCGAGATGAGGGGGGGTATGGGTTGGGTGGTGATGAAACTTGGTTACTACTTAGTTGGATTAGAAGTATTTAGTTAGCATATCACGTGTGTTATGCAATATAAAGGGTGTTAGGGTGTTCGGGGACCCTAACTAGCTCAGAAAAGTAAAAACTATGTGTTTGGCAATATTTTACGTTCCGGGTAAAGTCCGGTTGTTCGGTTGGATGTTGTTCCTTTAAAGTGCTTAATTACTCCGTAAAGTGTCCTACATATATATTTTTGCAACGTTTTTAATTTTTAACACTCAGGAAGGCGTACCGGACTATGTAGTAACTTTTCTGTATACTATTAGTATGTTAACAAATACATGTAAGCATAACACAGTAATCAGAGAGCAGTTAAATGATTCAGCACAGTCATCAAGTACTTTAATTAACATTAATAGATTGTACGGTTACATGTAAATTTGAGGGTTGTCACAAAGAAGAAAGATGGCTCTTTCAGGATGTGCATCGATTATCGTGAGCTTAACAAGCTTACCGTCAAGAATCGATATCCCCTACCTAGCATTGATGATATCTTTGATCAGTTATAGGGTGCTTCTTATTTTTCAAAGATTGATCTATGTTCTGGATATCATCAACTTCGGGTGCATGAAGAAGATATTCCCAAGAATGCTTTCCGCACTCGATATGGGCATTATGAGTTCACAGTTATGCCCTTCGGTTTGACTAATGCTCCTACTGTTTTCATGGACTTGATGAATAGGGTCTGCAAGCCTTATTTAGACAAGTTCATCATCGTTTTCATTGATGACATCTTGATTTATTCTAAGACGCGAGCTGATCATGAGCAGCATCTTCATCTTACTTTGGAACTCCTGAAGAAAGAGCAACTTTTCGCCAAATTCTCCAAGTGTGAATTTTGTCTTAAGCAAGTTCAATTTTTGGGTCACATCGTCAATGAACAAGGTATTCATGTAGATCCCTCCAAGACCAGTGCGATTAAGGATTGGGATACGCCTACTACTCCTACTGAAGTTCGTTCATTTCTTGGTCTTGCGGGTTATTACCGCCGCTTCATTAAAAACTTCTCGAAGATTGCAGTTCCTCTAACTGCTCTAACTCATAAGAATAAACCCTTTGAATGGGGATCCAAGCAAGAGGAAGCGTTTCAGACCTTGAAGCAGAAGCTTTGTGATGCGCCTATTCTATCTTTGCCTGAGGGCAATGATGATTTCGTCGTGTATTGTGATGCATCCAATTTGGGTCTTGGCTGTGTTCTGATGCAAAGGAACAAAGTCATAGCATATGCATCCAGACAGTTGAAGATACACGAGAAGAACTACACCACTCACGATCTTGAGTTAGGTGCCGTGGTATTCGCCCTCAAAATCTGGAGACACTATTTGTATGGTACAAAATGTGTGGTTTTCACTGACCACAAAAGTCTTCAGCATATCTTCAATCAGAAAGAACTCAACATGAGGCAACGACGTTGGGTTGAACTTCTAAACGACTATGACTGCGAAATTTGCTACCATCCTGGTAAGGCGAATGTCGTGGCTGATGCATTGAGTCGTAAGGAACGTGTCAAGCTTCATTGTGTCAAAGTTTGATCTGATATTCAAACCCGCATTTCTCAGGCTCAACGTTCTTGTGTTTCCCAAGACTTGATGGGTAAGGAATTACCATTTCATATCAAGCCTGATCTCGAGCTTAAAGACAATGGATTGTTTTATTTCATGGACCGTTTGTGGGTCCCAAGTCAAGACAATCTTCGCACCTTGCTTATGGTTGAAGCTCATAAGTCTCGTTATTCTATTCATCCTGGTGCAGACAAGATGTATAAGGATCTTCGTTCTCAGTATTGGTGGCCTAGTATGAAGGAAGACATTGCCTTGTACGTATCCAAATGCCTTACTTGTCTTAAGGTTAAGGCTGAACATCAACATCCCTCAGGTTTATTGGAGCAACCAGAGATTCCAGTATGGAAATGGGAAAACATTGCTTTGGATCTTATTACCAAACTTCCGCGCACTAAAAGAGGTCATGATGCCATCTGGGTACTTGTTGATCATCTTAGAAAATCAGCGCATTTCTTGTCGATCCGTGAGGATCTATCTGCTGACAAGCTTGCTAAAATTTATGTGGATGAAATTGTATCTAGACATGGTGTTCCTTTGAACATTATTTCTGACAGAGACGCTCGATTCTCATCTAGTTTTTGGAGAACCATGCAATCTGCTATGGGAACCCAACTTAATTTGAGCACAGCTTACCATCCGCAATCAGATGGCCAATTTGAAAGAACAATCCAGACTTTGGAGGATATGCTTAGAGCTTGTGTGATCGATTTTGGTGGTAGTTAGGAATCGTATCTTCCGTTGATTGAATTCTCCTACAACAACAGTTATCACTCCAGCATCATCATGGCTCCTTTTGAGGCTTTATATGGTCGAAAATGTCGTTCACCAGTCTGCTGGAATGAGATCGGTGAGGCTCAGCTTACTGGACCTAACCTTTTTCTAGAGACAACAGATAAGGTTAAGAAAGTTCGCGATAACCTTCAGACAGCTCGAAGCCGTCAAAAGAGTTACGCGGACCGACAACGCAAGCCCTTAGAATTTCAAGTCGGTGATCGCGTATTACTTAAGGTCTCACCTTGAAAAAGTGTGATAAGATCTGGAAAGACAGGAAAACTTGCACCTAGATATGTTGGACCATTCAAGATCGTCGAAAGAATCGGAAAGGTAGCCTACAGACTTGAGTTACCTCCTGAACATGGAAATGTTCATCCAACCTTTCTCGTATCCAATCTCAAGAAGTGTCTAGCTGATGAGAACCTCCACATACCGCTTGATGAAATTCATGTGGATAACACAATGCATATTGTTGAGAAACCAGTGGAAATCATGGAACATGAAGTCAAGTGGCTCAAACGCAAGCGCATTCCACTAGTCAAAGTTCCCTGGGAATCTAAACGTGGACTAGAACTTACTTGAGAACATGAAGATCAAATGAAGGCGAAATATCCGCATCTTTTCTCACAAGTTTCATCTAAATAAATTTCGAGACGAAATTTCCTCAAGTAGGGGAGACTGTGACATCTGTGCTTGTAATCATTGTATAAACCTTAATCAGTTTAGTTATCAATAAAACAATGTTATTTGATCCCAATAATTGTTTAATTATGTTTGACATTTTTCATGTTTTGATTTTTATTCAATTTCAAACTCTATATCGCTTTCTGGAGAGTTATACCTAAACTGATGCGTAAACGTAATCAGTTTAATGTGACAAACACTCCGAAATGTCAATATATGCTTAACATACCTTAAATAACCTTTACATAACTTAGAAATAAGTTTTGAAGGCTTTGGTACGGCAAAATCAAGTTTATTCGCTTACAGGGACTAATTTCGACAAACTGCGAAAGTATGCCGATTCGTACTGTAACGGACAATCTGGAACTTGATCATAAGTTAAAAATACCCTAAATATCCTTTACATAGCTTAGAAATAGGCTTTGAGGGGTTCGGTGTGCTAAAATAAACTTTTAGATCAAACAGGGACTAAAAGCATCAAAAAGTGCATAAGTTTGCATTTTCGCGCATATCTTACTTTCTGAATACATCCGGACGTCCAAAAAATTTGGTAATCATTAAAATATTTTATTTTAATGATTGGCATGATAAAATTCCATTCTTCGCATAATTTGGATCAATTTTTGCGTCCGTTCGTGTTTCGTCGTAATTAACCGAATAACGTGATCGTACGACCAAACGAACTGACATCCGACATATTTTTGAGCATGTTTCATGAGCCCTATGCTTAGACATCATTGAAGAGCCTTTAAAATGGCTTAATGGGCCTTAAACGTGTCGAAAAAGGCCTTAAACATGTGCAGGGACCGTTTCTTTAAATCTGAAAACTGTTGCTGTAACATCAGGCGGTCGCGGGCCACGTAGTCTCTCCCTGGCTCGTACGCGGGGCGCGAGCGACCCCCAGATCTGCAAAATTGTGTTCCAGCTTGTTCCAATTATTCCCCATATTTGCAAATGGTATTTTTGACTCTATGGGCTGTTTTGGGGTGCCATGGTATTCCAAAACCGTGGGTGCACTTGTACCGCTCAGATCGAAGCTTGTTTATCAAGGAATGATCTTAACGGTTACCCGAAAACTATAAATACCCCCAAGTTTTTGCAATCCAAGCTCACATTTGATCTGGCTATTTCTCTAAGTTGAAGTTTCCTTACTTCATACATGAGAATTCTAGATGAAAATCTCCATTTCTTGGACCTCTTGTAAGTATTCTTTCGTTGTTTTACGCGTTTTTAAGCACGGAAGTCAAACTGTGACTTTCTGCTTTGACCAGTTTATGGTCAACACGAAGTTCATTTGAACTTCGCAACGTGAGCGTAATCACGATGGTTATAGTCCCTTGTGACTATACCTACTGATTACCACGTTATTTAGGCATATTGACGAGTTATAGTTTCGGTCAAAATGCGCGTTTATGCGTATTTTGCAACCAAACTATTCTTGGGTATCAAAACCCTTTGTTTTGATATCAAACCTGTTTTCTAACTTCGTTAAACATGTTTTAGCATGTTTAACTCATCACTTTAGGTTTAGTGCTTATATAGGGTCGTAAGATAAGCGGTCTAAACAACCGCTTAGACTTTCGAACCCAACCCGTTTGGTCGATCATTAGGATCCGACCAAACACATTTTGTGACCATAGTTGTATAGGGAATAACCTTCTGAGGTTATACCTTATGGTCACTACGTTTAGTTAGTTGTATGATAGGTAGTTTATATGCCTTAGGAAAATGACCAAAATGCCCTTTTTGCTCATAAATTCATTTTAAGCATATGTAACTTAAATTTTGACATCTAAACTGACTAGGCAACATTATTAGACATGTTAAGGCATATATTACTTGTCATAGGACTAGTTAGGCGGTCCGAAAGCGTTTTACGCAACCGACGCGTTAATGTAGCGTAAGCTACCTAAACGAGTCGTAATGGGTCGTAAGCACTTAGGATAGGTTCCGTTTTAGAATGTACGCTTTTTTAAACCATATTACATGAGTTCCTATACTCATTTGGTTTACGAAACCACATTTTATCCGATCCTCTGATTTAGGTCCGGTTTATTAGTGTAGTTACCTATATTAGGTGCCGATTGATTCCGTGATCTTTCTAGCAGTGCTTGGTTGTTATCCAAAGACTATTGAGCAATCTCAAGTGAGTACATAGTCCCCTCTTTTACTGTTTTTCAAACATTTTGGGGTGAAACGCATGTGCCTACTTGTTACTTTCGTGCTTTTTCATGATTTCATATCTTATACATGCTATGTTCATTAGTACACATATAGTACATGATTTTATCCATGTTTTTGCTATGTATGTTCATTTATTGCATACTTAGTACATTGGTCTACATCACATGCTATGTATGTTCATTTATTGCATACTTAGTACATCCACATGCAATGTATGTTAATTTATTGCATACTTAGTTCATTGTTTTACATCACATGCTATGTATGTTCATTTATTGCATACTTAGTACATTGTTTTACATCACATGCTATGTATGTTCATTTATTGCATACTTAGTACATTGTTTTACATCACATGCTATGTATGTTCATTTATTGCATACTTAGTACATTGTTTTCACATAACATGCTTACATTTTGGTATGACATTTGGTTTGTTTAAATGGGACAAAAATACATTCATTAACTTTGATCATGCCGCTTGGTATAAGTAATGGTACCATTGGAATTGACAACTCCCGTTCCTGAAATCCTAGGTTTGTTTGGGTGGAAGGAATGACTGAATCCAATATGCATAATTTAGATAAACCTTTAATTTGTTTAAGGGTTTGTCGCCACAGTCGCAAGGCTTGAATGTATGCATTTTTACAAAACCGCATAGATGTTTGTATCAGTAAGGCATGCAGTTATTTTTCAAAACATAACTTTCATTTAAACTATGATTTATTTCAATACCTTGTTTTGTGCACTTTACCTATAGTTTTAGTTGACATATTTCACTTGCCATACATGACATTTGGTTACACATTACATGATTTACATTTGACAATAGACATTGGTTACACATAAACATTTTGGCATTTCACAAGACATTTTGGTGGTTTGTTTGGGTAAGTGATTTAAATAACGAGGCATGTGTAATGTGATAAAAGCATGGTGGATACGCCGCTAGTACTTCCTATATATAAGTTCTTTTATGATATTACATATCGTGACGTTATTTAAACCATTTTAGTTTTGACATATTACATTTTACACAAATAACATAATTTCACAAGACATTGTTTTACAAACAGTTTATTTTATACAACTCATTTTACTTGATTACTTATTTAACCATACACCTTTCTTTTATATCATCTAATTTCTTATCAAATTTTTCGTATGATTTATAAAAGAAAACACTTAACAAGATTCATGACTAACTTTTATTAAACATTTCTTTAATCTTAAGTCATGAATCCTATTTTAAGAAAACCTATGTATCTCACAGACATTTTTATGCTAACGTACCTATTTTCACATGTGTTTTCAGGAGCTGATGCGTAGGAATGATCAAGATACACTTAGGCGGACCTGTGCCTTAGTGACATAAAATGAAGCTAGACTAGTTAAATAATGTTATGTACTCTCGTTTCCTTATTTGTTTTAAGACAATGTAGCCAATGTTTATAAATAAAACATAACTTTAAATACCATGGTTTTGAAACAATAAATATGTTGCTCGACTTCCCGACGTTTCCGCCGCGGTTTGATGTTTTACGCGGTCGGGGTGTGACAGAAGAGTTGGTATCAGAGCCAATTGTTATAGGGAATTAGGTTATTAGTAATGCTTTGACCTAGACTATGACTTTTCTAGGACCCTAACACAAGTTATCTTGTGTTTAGATCTTAAAACATGCACTTCACCTATCCTTAGGTGATTATCAAAACAAGAACTCAATTTTCCAAAATGATTTTGAAAATCCAATCATCCATTCTTGAATGATTCTTTTGGCCTTATGCCTTCTAAGTTTTCAAAATCTCGTCAAAGTTTTGGGTCTAAATAATGTGAACACGTGCAATCTGGAAGGGTGGATGGCTGTATCTCGAGTTTTCTATCTAGGCTAGAGTGTTCGTACAAATCCACATAATCGGACCAGTCACTCTTACCTGGGAACTGTTGGGGTGAGTGTCCACTTATAGGCTAAATCATTTCTTCATGGTACGTTATTTTTTACCCATTTACTTTGATTAGTCACTGTGTCGTTTGTTTTCTTCGTAAGAAAAAATGACCACGATCCATGCTTTTTTTCGATTTTTGTATGATTTCATTTTTCATCTAATCATCTCACTCGTTCTCTATCATATTTCCTCTTTAGAATGCCTCCTCGACGCGAAAATCCGATACCTAATGACGAAATGGCAGCAATCATTGCGCAACAAATGGCAGCTGTACTCCCAGACATTGTTGCTCAAGTTAACCAAGCCAACAACAACAATATTGCTCCATGCAACTTCAAAAGTTTCAACTCGGCTAAACCACTCAAGTTTAGTGGTTTTGAGGGAGCAACTAGGCTCCTCTAGTGGTTCGAGAGCATTGAGAGTATGTTTCGTCATGTTCAGTGTCCTGATAATCGCAAAGTCGAGTTTGCCTCTAGCGTATTTCAAAAGAGGGCTCTTACATGATGGAATAGAGTCATGAGAGACCGTGGTGCTGAGGTCGCTTTAGCACAGACCTGGGCAGAGCTTAGGGCTCTTATGATGAGGGAATTCTGTCCTCGTCATGAACTAAGGGCTTTAGAAAGGGAGTTTGATAATTTGAAGCAGGATAGTGGTGAGCACCGTCACTAGGAGCTGAGTTTGTTATGCCCTATGACGGTTACCCCACTTGAGAAAGCTATCGAGAGGTATGTTGATGGCTTACCTGACTCCGTGCAAGGCATCGTCACTAGTAGTAACCCTACCACCGTTCGTCAGGCAATCGAGTTAGCTGCGACTTTGACTGAGTCGCAAATCATAAAGGGGAAGCTTCATAAGAAGGGTGATAAGGATAAGAAACAATCATCTGGTAAGGGTGAAAGCAAGAAGGGTAAGAAATCTGGTTCTTCGAAAGGTTCTAGGAAGCGCAAGGCTTCTCAGAATTTCGTTGTTACTGCTCAAGTCAACCAGGCAGCTCCCAATCAGCCTGCACAACCACCAGCAAAGAAACGGTATGCGGGGAATGCACCGTTGTGCAACAGATGCAATAGCCACCATCAACCGCAAGTTCAATGTCGTTTCTGTGCTAACTATGGAAAATTGGGTCATCTTGCCGATGTTTGTCGTTTTGCTCCGAATCAAGCAGCTCAGAACCCAGCTTTGCAAACTGCTTAAGCACCTACTCAACAACTGGCTCAGGTTGCACGACCTCATTATCCTCCTGGTTCGTGCTACAATTGTGGGGATCTCACCCACTACAGGAACCAGAGTCCAAGGTTCGCAAACGCGAATCAGGCTCAGGCTTAGGCTCGTGGTCGAATCTTCAACATGAATGCTAATGAGGCGCGGGCAGAAAATGAGGTGGTGAACGGTACGTTCCTTGTTAATAATCAGCCTACATCTATTCTTTTTTATTCGGGTGCTGATAAGAGTTTTGTGTCATTAACTTTCAAGCCTTTGCTTCGCATGTCTAGAACAAAACTAGGAAAGCCCTTGACAGTAGAAGTTGCTAGTGGTGATCCCGTTGTTCTCAATTCTGTTCTTCGTAACTGTCAGTTGAACCTTAACAACCATATTTTTCCGATTGACCTCACACCGATGCAACTTGGAAGCTTCGACATTATAGTAGGAATGGATTGGTTAGCTAAGAATCGCGCAGAGATAGTTTATTTTAAGAAGGTTGTTCGTGTGCCGCTTTCGACAGGTAAGATCCTAGAGGTTCGTGGTGAGAAACCTGCTAGTAGTCTCAAGCTCATGTCTTGTACTCAAGCTCGGAAGTATCTGCGAAAGAACTATGTGGCCTTCTTGGCACATATTGTAGCAGATAAAGGAAAAGGTAAGTCCATTCAAGATATCCCTGTTGTTCGGGATTATCCTGAATTGTTTCCTAAAGAATTACCTGGTTTGCCCCAAGCACGCCAAGTCGAGTTTCGTATTGATCTTGTACCTGGTGCAAACCCTATTGCCAGATCTCCATATCGTCTTGCACCATCTGAGATGCAAGAGCTATCTAAGCAGCTTCAAGAGCTTTCAGACAAAGGTTTTATTCGTCCTAGCTTTTCACCTTGGGGTGCTCCCGTTCTTTTTGTGAAGAAGAAAGATGGCTCTTTCAGGATGTGCATCAATTATCATGAGCTTAACAAGCTTACCATCAAGAATCGATATCCCCTACCTCGCATTGATGATCTCTTTGATCAGTTACCGGGTGCTTCTTATTTTTCAAAGATTGATCTACATCCTGGATATCATCAACTTCGGGTGCATGAAGAAGATATTCCCAAGACTGCTTTTCGCACTCCATATGGGCATTATGAGTTCACAGTTACACCCTTCGGTTTGACTAATGCTCCTGCTGTTTTCATGGACTTGATGAATAGGGCCTGCAAGCCTTATTTAGACAAGTTCCTCATGTCACACCCCGACCACGTAGAACATACAAAACGTGGCGGAAATGTCGGGGAGTGTTGTAACAGAATTAATTGTTTCAAATCCATGGCAATTGAAGTTTCGTTTTATTGATTAAAAGTGTTACAATGTCTTAACAAACAAGAAATACAACATAATTAACTAGTCTTGCATCTTTTATTGTCACTAAAGCCCAAGTCTGCCTATGTGTATCTTGATCATCTTATGCAACAGTTCCTGAAAAACACATGTGAAAATAGGTACGTCAGCATAAAAATGCCTGTGAGATACATAGGTTTTGTGAAAAATAGGTTTCATGACTTATGTTTGAGAAAATGTTTAGTCATGAACCTTGTTATTTGCTTTGCTTTGTAAATCATTTGAAAATCGATAAGATCAGATGATAAGTATAAATAAATGTAAGGTTAAATGAATAACCAAGTAAAATATGTTTGCATAAGATAAGATGTTTATAAATCAATGTCTTGTGAAAAGTATGTTATTTGTATAAAAATGTTCTATGTCTCAAACTGAAATGATTCAAATAACGCTATGATATGTAATACCATACAAACACTTATATATAGGAAGTACCAGCGGCGTATCCACCATGCTTGTATCATATTACACACACATCGTTACTTAATCACTTAATCAAACCAAACCAACCAATGTAAGAAGTCTATGTTTAAATCAATTGTCAAATGTCTATGTCAAATATCCATGTCAAACGTCTATGTCAAGATGTCATGTATGGCAAGTGAAATGTCTCAACTAAACCATATGCACAAAAACAAAGTATTGAAGTAAATCTTGGTTTAAATCAAAGTTATGTTTTGTGGGAAATGCATGATCAAATGTCAATCATGTTAAAATGTCTATGCCGAAATGTCTATGTCAAATGTCTATGTCAAAATGTCATGTAAAAGGATGTACTAAGTAATGCACACAATTGGGCACACCTAGCATGAAATGTCATAAAATCATGTACTATAATGTACTAACGAACATAGCAGTATATGATGTTAAAACAGGAAAGCATGAAAGTAACAAGTAGGCACATGTGTTCCACCCCAAAACAGTTTGGAAAACAGTAAAAGAGGGGTCTATGTACTCACTTGAGATTGCTCAGTAGTCCTTGAGTAACAACTAAACAATGCTAGAGATCGCGGATATCAAACGGCACCTAGTATAGGTAGCTACATTAATAAACCGGACCTAAATCGGAAGATCGGGTAGCATTAGGGTTTGTAAACCAAACGAGTGTAGAGACTCGTGTCATATGGTTTAACAAAGCCTACATACTAAATGAAACCTAACATAATTGTTTACGACCCATTACGACCCGTTTAGGAAGCTTATGCTACTTTAACGCGTCGTTCGCGTGAAACGCGTTCGGACCGCCTAACTAGCCCTATGACAAGTGTTATATGTCTAAACATATTACATAATCAGTTATGTGACAAAGGTTTAGGTTACATATGCTTAATTACCAATTATACATGAAAAGGGTATTCTGGTAATTTACCTAAGGCATATAAACTACCTATCATACAACTACTTAAACGATGTGACCATAGGGT
Source organism: Helianthus tuberosus (assembly GCA_030545235.1). Lineage (NCBI taxonomy): Eukaryota > Viridiplantae > Streptophyta > Magnoliopsida > Asterales > Asteraceae > Helianthus > Helianthus tuberosus. The sequence continues at coordinate 51,423 of JARYGA010012918.1, read as the reverse complement.
ATAACCTCGGAAGGTTATTCCCTACCTACTATGGTCACCTAATGTGTTTGGTCGGATCCTAATGATCGAGCAAACTGGGTCGGGTTCGAGGTATAAGCGATTCATTAGATCGCTTACCCTACGACCCTAGACAACGTGGTAATCAGTGGGCATAGTCCCAAGGGACTATGACCAACGTGATTACACTCACGTTGCGAAGTTCAAACGAACTTCGCATTGACCATTACTGGTCAACGCTGAAAGTCAAACAAAGTTTGACTTTCTGACTCGAAAAGCAGTAAAATAAGGAAAAGAACGAAAGAATACTTACGAAGGGTCCCCGAATGCTAAACTCGATTCAAAAATCTCAGGTATGAAACAAATGTTTCAACTTAGAGTTTCTCAAATCAAGTTTCTAGTGATTTTAGCAATGGGGGGTATGGGGTATTTATAGGAATACCCGAACCGTTAAGATCGTTTCATGGAAAACGTGCCTTAATCCCATCCATACATGTGTTGCAAAGTCATGGTGTTTAGGTGTTTAAATTCCATCCATACATGTGTTGCAAAGTCATGGTGTTTAGGTGTTTAAATTCCATCCATACATGTGTTGCAAAGTTATGGTGTTTAGGTGTTTAAATTCCATCCATACATGTGTTGCAAAGTTATGGTGTTTAGGTGTTTAAATTCCATCCGTACATGTGTTGCAAAGTCATGGTGTTTAGGTGTTTAAATTCCATCCATACATGTGTTGCAAAGTCATGGTGTTTAGGTGTTTAAATTCCATCCTTATCCGCTGACTAAGCAAGTTTAGAATGTGTGGTTGTGAATTAAACAACGGCTAATACATCGAATCTGGTCCCGAATGCGAAAAACGAACCAAATGACGCGACGAATGGATTTTTCTTATGGCGAGCACTAAAATAAAATATTTTAGTGCTTACATATATTTTTGGATGTCCGGATGTATTCAGAACGTAAGTTATGCGCGAAAGTGCAAACTTGTGCACTTTTTGACACTTTTAGTCCCTGAATGACCCAAAAGTTTATTTTAGCACACCGAACCCATTAAAGCCTATTTCTAAGCTATGTAAAGGATATTTATGGTGTGTTTAACTTATGGTCATGTTCCGGAAGGTCTGTTACAGTTCAAATTGGCATACTTTCGCAGTTTGTCAAATTTAGTCCCTGTAAGCGATTAAACTTTGATTTCACCACACCAAACCTTCCAAAACTTATATATATGTTATGTAAAGGTTATTCAAGGTATGTTAAGCCTATTTCACTATTCCGGAGTGTTCGTTGGATTGAACTGGTTATATTTACGCATTAGTGCGCGTATAACCTTCCAGAAAGCGATTTAGAGTTTGAAATCGAACAAGAGTTGATATGTGCAAAAGATACACATATTTATGTTGGATCGTGTACGTGTCCCTGAAAGTCAGTTAAGGTAGCTCATCATCAATTACTAAGGCGGAATCAAAGTAAACGATGTCCAAAACAGCTTTATCCTTTAACTCTTCTTTTCTGATTGATTAACGTGCTATTACAACTTGTTCTAATGAAAATCCGGCAGCACTTTGTGACTCTCACAATGACCGTATACAGTTCCGTTTGAAATGAGACACTACACATCCTATATATAGACATAGGGACCCTTCCGTTTGAACATTAACATGATGGTTCAAACGGAACCCTAACTCAAACGGCCAGGTTCAAACGGAACCCCCTTCTAAGATGACATCTTGATTTATTCTAAGACGCGAGCTGATCATGAGCAGCATCTTCGTCTTACTTTGGAACTCCTAAAGAAAGAGCAACTTTTCGCCAAATTCTCCAAGTGTGAATTTTGGTTTAAGGTAGTTCAATTTTTGGGTCACATCGTCAACGAACAAGGTATTCATGTAGATCCCTCCAAGATCAGTGCGATTAAGGATTGGGATACGCCTAATACTCCTACTGAAGATTGCAGTTCCTCTAACTACTCTAACTCAGAAGAATAAACCCTTTGAATGGGGATCCTAGCAAGAGGAAGCGTTTCAGACCTTGAAGCAGAAGCTTTGTAATGCGCCTATTCTATCTTTGCCTGAGGGCAATGATGATTTCCTCGTGTATTGTCATGCATCTAATTTGAGTCTTGGCTGTGTTCTCATGCAAATGAACAAAGTCATAGCATATGCATCCAGACAGTTGGAGATACACGAGAAGAACTACACCACTCATGATCTTGAGTTAGGTGTAGTGGTATTCGCTCTCAAAATCTGGAGACACTATTTGTATGGTACAAAATGTGTGGTTTTCACTGACCACAAAAGTCTTTAGCATATCTTCAATCAGAAAGAACTCAACATGAGGCAACAACGTTGGGTTGAACTTCTAAACGACTATGACTGCGAAATTCGCTACCATCCAGGTAAGGCAAATGTCATGGCTGACGCATTGAGTCGTAAGGAACGTGTCAAGCTTCATTGTATCAAATTTCGATCTGATATTCAAACCCGCATTTCTCAGGCTCAACGTTCTTGTGTTTCGCAAGACTTGATAGGTAAGGATTTACCATTTCATATCAAGCCTGATCTCGAGCTTAAAGACATTAGATTGTATTATTTCATGGACCGTTTGTGGGTCCCAAGTCAAGACAATCTTCGCACCTTGCTTATGGATGAAGCTCATAAGTCTCGTTATTCTATTCATCCTGGTGTAGACAAAATGTATAAGGATCTTCGTACTCAGTATTGGTGGCCTGGTATGAAGAAAGACATTGCCTTGTACGTGTCCAAATGCCTTACTTGTCTTAAGGTTAAGGTTGAACATCAACATCCCACAGGTTTATTGGAGCAACCAGAGATTCCACTTTGGAAATGGGAAAACATTGCTATGGATCTTATTACCAAACTTCCGCGCACTAAAAGAGGTCATGATGCCATCTGGGTAGTTGTTGATCATCTTACAAAATCAGCGCATTTCTTGCTGATCCGTGAGGATCTATCTGCTGACAAGCTTGCTAAAATTTATGTGGATGATTGTATCTAGACATTGTGTTCCTTTGAACATTATTTCTGACAGAGACGCTCGATTCTCATCTCATTTTTGGAGAACCATGCAATCTGCTATGGGAACCCAACTTAATTTGAGCACAGCTTACCATCCGCAATCAGATGGCCAATCTGAAAGAACAATCCAGACTTTGGAGGATATGCTTAGAGCTTGTGTGATCGATTTTGGTTGTAGTTGGGATTCGTATCTTCCGTTGATTAAATTCTCCTACAACAACAGTTATCACTCCAGCATCAAAATGGCTCCTTTCGAGGCTTTATATGGTCGAAAATGTCGTTCACCAGTCTGCTGGAATGAGATCGGTGAGGCTCAGCTTACTGGACCTGACCTCATTCTAGAGACAACAGAGAAGGTTAAGAAAGTGTGCCATAACCTTCAGACAGCTCGAAGCCGTCAAAAGAGTTACGCGGACCGACGATGCAAGCCCTTGGAATTTCAAGTCGGTGATCAGATTTGGAAAGACAGGAAAACTTGCACCTAGATATGTTGGACCATTCAAGATCATTGAAAGAATCGGAAAGGTAGCCTACAGATTTGAGTTACATCCTGAACTTGGAAATGTTCATCCAACCTTTCACGTGTCCAATCTCAAGAAGTGTCTAGCTGATGAGAACCTCCACATACCTCTTGATGAAATTTGTGTGGATGACACAATGCATTTTATTGAGAAACCAGTGGAAATCGTGGAACATGAAGTCTAGTGGCTCAAACGCAAGCGCATTCCACTAGTCGAAGTTCGCTGGGAATCTAAACGTGGACCAGAATTTACTTGGGAACGTGAAGATCAAATGAAGGCGAAATATCCGCATCTTTTCTCACAAGTTTCCTCTAAATAAATTTCAGGACGAAATTTCCTCAAATAGGGGAGACTCTGACATCTGTGCTTGTAATCATTGTATAAACCTTAATCAGTTCAGTTATCAATAAAACAATGTTATTTGATCCCAATAATTGTTTTATCATGTTTGACATTTTTCATGTTTTGATTTTTATTCAATTTCAAACTCTATATTGCTTTCTAGAGAGTTATATGTAAACCGATGAGTAAACGTAATCATTTTAATGTAACAAACACACCGGAACATCAATATATTCTTAACATACCTTAAATAACATTTACATAACTTAGAAATAAGTTTTGAAGGCTTTGGTATGGCAAAATCAAGTTTATTCACTAATTTTGACAAACTACGAAAGTATGCCGATTCGTACTGTAACGGACAATCCGGAACTTGATCATAAGTTAAACATACCCTAAATATCCTTTACATAGCTTAGAAATAGGCTTTGAGGGGTTCGGTGTGCTAAAATAAACTTTTAGATCAAACGGGGACTAAAAGCGTCAAGAAGTGCATAAGTTTGCATTTTCGCGCATATCTTACGTTCTGAATACATCCGGACATCCAAAAATTTTTGTAATTAGTAAAATATTTTATTTTAGTGATTGGCATGATAAAATTACATTCGTCGCGTAATTTGGATCGTTTTTCGCGTCAGTTCGTGTTTCGTCGTAATTAACCGAATAACGTGATCGTACGACCAAACGAACCGACATCCGACATATTTTTGTGCATGTTTCATGTATCCTATGCTTAGGCATCATTGTAGAGCCTTTAAAATGGCTTAACGAGCCTTAAACGAGTCGAAAAAGGCCTTAAACATGTGCAGGGACCATTTCTGTAAATCTGAAAACTGTTGCTGTAACATCAGGCGGTCGCGGGCCGCGTAGTCTCTCCGTGGCTCGTAGGCGGGGCGCGAGCGACCCCCAGATCAGCAAAAATGTATTCCAGCTTGTTCGAGCTGTTCCCCATGTTTGCAAATGGTATTTTTGACTCTACGGGCTGTTTTGGGGTGCCCATGGTATTCCAAAACCATGGGTGCACTTGTACGGCTCAGATCGAAGCTCGTTTATTGAGAAATGATCTTAACGGTTACCCGAAAACTATAAATACTCCCAAGTTTTTGCAATCCAAGCTCACATTTGATCTGGCCATTTCTCTAAGTTGAAGTTTCCTTACTTCATACTTGGGAATTCTAGATCAAAATCTCCATTTCTTGGACCTCTTGTAAGTATTCTTTCGTTCTTTTACGCGTTTTTAAGCACGAAAGTCGAACACAGCTTTGACCAGTTTATGGTCAACACGAAGTTCGTTTGAACTTCGCAACGTGAGCGTAATCACGATGGTTATAGTCCCTTGTGACTATACCTACTGATTACCATTTTATTTAGGCCTAGTGACGAGTTATAGTTTCGGTCAAAATGCGCGTTTATGCATATTTTGCAACCAAACTATTCTTGGGTATCAAAACCCTTTGTTTTGATATCAAACCTGTTTTCTAACTTCGTTAAACATTTTTAGCATGTTTAACTCATCACTTTAGGTTTAGTGCTTATATAGGGTCGTAAGATAAGCGGTCTAAACAACCGCTTAGACTTTCAAACCCGACCCGTTTGGTCGATCATTAGGATCCGAGCAAACACATTTTGTGACCATAGTTGTATAGGGAATAACCTTTTGAGGATATACCTTATGGTCACTACGTTTAGTTAGTTGTATGACAGGTAGTTTATATGCCTTAGGAAAATGACCAAAATGCCCTTTTGAGCATAAATTCATTTTAAGCATATGTAACTTAAATTTTGACATCTAAACTGATTAGGCAACATTATTAGACATGTTAAGGCATATATTACTTGTCATAAGACTAGTTAGGCAGCCCGAACGTGTTTTACGCGAACGACGCGTTAAAGTAGCGTAAGCTACCTAAACGAGTCGTAATGGGTCGTAAGCACTTAGGATAGGTTCCGTTTTAGAATGTAGGCTTTGTTAAACCATATTACATGAGTTCCTATACTCATTTGGTTTACGAAACTGACGTGTGCGCGTATATACATATTTTTATAATGAAATTACACACGATTCGGTTTTAAATTTATAAAAGTGATTTATACTTCAACATCAAAACACACACGAAAGAGGAAAGTGTACCCCATCATATATGTAGTAAAGTATCGGTAAGAACCAAGTATCGATCCAAGGAAGTGGGCGGAGGAATAATACTAGACCTTTGTCATTAAATTAACGGAAGAAAGATAAGTTGTTTGATTTTATAAAAACTAATATAAGCATAAACGAATAATCGTAAAAACATAGTAGATTCCAAATAAGAAAATAGATAAATAGCCTTGCTTTATACACAACCAAAGCAATTCAAATAAATTGGTTTTGCCACTAGAAACATTTGGTCAATTCTCCATTTTCAAGACAATTAGTATCCCTTTTGAGAATCCTAACATGACAATCATTCGGAAAGCTAAAACGATAAACACACTTTAACCTCCTAAAATTGTTCTTTAACGTGCAATTGATAAATGTCTATGAAAATCTCTTAAAAATAAGTTAGTCATCCGTTAGGAGTTTTCTAACCTCACTTAATCAAGGAAAGAGACACCGATAAACACAATGCAACCACCGAGACAAGCATAAACTAGATTAAATCACAACCGAGTTCATTTTACAAATCTTGCATATAAATTCATCAAGATAGCAATTTTGGCCTAAACTACTAACTAAGCTAACAATTCATGGCAAGAATTCATAACAACACCATTTAACCCGTTGAGGTCCTTACGTGACGGAAAGCTTTCTTGATTAACAATAATTACCTTTTGTAAAACCACTAACCATTTCTAGTATCATGGTGCACACATTTTAAACAAGTTAAACAAGTTAAGCATGTTCAAAGTCTACTAATACATGATTAATTAAGCTTCATCTTTCAACTATCTCAACTAACCGTATACTAATCATCCAACAACATTACTTATAATCAAGAAATCAACAACAATAAACAAGGTTGCAAACTAATCATCAAAGATTAACATAGAAAATACTTCCAAGTGTCATTACAAAAAAAATTAACATACTAATGGTTATAATTAAGCAAGGGATTGTAGTGTTTTTGCCTAAAGGCTTACAATAATACATAAAACATTAATCTAAATGCTTGAAACATTAAGAAAATTATGGAAAGATAAGAAAACTAAACCATAAACAAGCACTAGTTTAAGAATCCAGAAGATAACGGAGCTAATCGGCACAACGTGGCTTGAATCCGGGTGAAAGCTAGTGCCTCCGGAGCCTGAAAATTGCCTGAACAGCTCCCAAAATATCCAGAGTTCCGAACAGAATGTTTCTGCATGTTTTTTATAACATTTAGCGATCACACGGTCGTGCCAATAAAGTGCACGACCGTTCACTTTTTGAATCATTAGAGTCTCTGTTCACCATACCACATGACATCATCAGATCATGACCAGTCTTCGATCTCGCACGACCGTTCCATATGCGGCACAAGCGTGCGTCTCCGGGGATAGGGTGGCACGGACATCTGAACTGGGATGCATCTCCGAGCTGGTGCTAGATATCGGATCCACACGGGGTGCATCCATATGCACGGTCGTTCATCACCGAAATCTCGTTGCACTCTGGATTGCACTGTCGTGCATTGCTGGGCAAGGGTCTGTTATCGGATCCGCACGGTCGTGCCAATCATTGCACGGCCGTGCCGAACGCCCAGGTCAGAATCTTCACAGAATGTTCGCAGCTATGTCGATTTGTCCGAAAAGTCCTCGTTTTCACTATCATCTTGTTTGGCATGCTGTTTTAGGCCAGTTAACAAAAGTATACATGATTAAGTATCCGATTCACGGGTTTACGACCGAAAACGCATAAAATGGGGGACTAAAGTATGTATAAATTGGTGAATATCAAATATCCCCACACTTGAACCTTACTTGTCCTTAAGCAAGCTAAAACTAAAAAGCAATAAAAGCTAGAATCTAACAAGAACGAGAATTTACAAACTATCTACTAAAACAACTACAAACGGTTAGCCGGTTTTTCAAAAGACAACATCAATTGAATCAAACCAAACAAGCACATGCAAATATGTATAGATAACCAAAAAGCCGTGACATCACTTTAATTGACTTAACATGCTAATCTTCACACACCTCACAATGTTCACACACAATCGGTTTTATTTGTGAAACATACATAAAATGTGTATGTGCAAACACTCAATGCCTCGTCAATGAAACGTGTAATATCATAAGCTTGTCACAAGATCTCGTCTCCACCAACTAACATGCGAAAAAGTGCAAATCAAGAGGTCTTTACGGGTTTTAAAAAAGGATTGCGTGTAGGGTATGGAAAGGGATTTTTAAACGGTTAAAACTCGGTAATAGCATTTAACTAGCGTACAACAGTAGAACTATACATACTTACGCCTTAAAAAGACCACTTTTGCGATATCGAGCTCATCAACTAGATTTCAACATTTAAGCATTCAAAATTGCTCGATTTTTGTCGACTTCACCCTATTTTAGGGTGTTTTATTTTCTGTTTTATTTTATTTATTTATTTATTTTTTTGCAGAAAATGTACAATGAACAAATAACTATAACAAGCGCTAGTTAAATGATTCTTTTGGCTGAGTTTTAACACAAACGGTTTAAAAAATAAAAAGACTAAATTTGGCTAAGTGGGTGATTTTGTTGGGTAAACAAAGGGAAACATGGGAAAGGCTCAACGTGGTTAGTCCTAAGGGGTAATGTAGGGTTTACGGGAAACACAACACAAAGAACAAGGCTACAACAAAGGGGGTTTCTAGGTTCCTCTATCACTTCTGCACAATTTCGCAAGTTCATGGTCTTAACAAGCATGCTAGTGACAAGTTCTAAATTACACATGACATCCGGCTCACTCCTACTCTGAACTGAACAAACATATAACAATTGCAAGGCTCAAATATGCTCACATAACGGATGGAATGGGTAACAGTGTGAAACTTATCATGCAAGTTTCTCTTTGTTTGTCACGCTTTCTAGTTTTCTTTTTCAAAATTATCATGTCCGAAGCTTTCCGAAACACAACCAACCGGTTTATTTGCTAAAAATATATACAAATTACTGATATTTTTGAATGATTTTTCTGATTTTTTTAGGACAAACAAAGTTAACAAGTTAAACCCCTCCCCACACTTGAACTTCGCATTTTCCCCAATGCGAAACCCGAAATATAGAGAAAAAGGAGAATAAGACTCCTCTGAAGATGATTTTTGATGAAACGAGACTTCAAAGCTGATTCTGTGATGTGCTCTGGTCCAAGACGTGCTAGCCAAAATCTGCAAGTATGTCACAAGGCACAGCAAAACAAAACAGCAGATATAGACAATCTAAACGCAAACAAACCATAATATACATAGATAAAGGAAGTACTAAATATCCAAACAAGAAATACAGTAAACATACGAAAGTGTCTGAAAATAAAGTACATATCCACAGGTGTTTGAAATAGTAGCCAAAATGAACACCCGATAAATAAACTACTAAAATATGATAAAACCACCAACTAACAACTCCACCTACTCCTCGTCGTCGCCACCCGCATCATCTCCCGTGTTGGATGGGCCTGCCCCTCCATAGCCGCCTAGTGTTCCCGAATGGGAACTGTGGCGGCTCCTGAAAGTAATTGGGAAAGGCATTGTGCAGACCCCCAAAAAGATATGAGAACCCAGCCTGCACCTCCTGGCGCATGAAGTCTTGGTTCACCCTAAGCGCCTCATGGTTCGCCCGCAGCTGCTCCTGACAAACATGCAGTCGCTCTAAACTAGCGCGCTACTGATCGTGACTAACCTGCATCTGCTGAAACTGGGCATAGAACTCCGGATACGGAGGTATGTCGGGGGGCCAGTGCTGATACTATGGTGAGTGGTGCTGTTGTAGAGAGTGTGGTGGTGTGTGTGGCTCATGTTGCTCGTGCTGCTCCTGATCTCCCATCTCCTCATCCTCATCCTCCGCCTCTACTGGAGGCAACGGGTCCCAGACCTCATTGTTCAATCCATTCAACCGATCCCCGTGATCTTTCTCTACAATAAGCCCCATCGCCTTCAAGGAGCGGATATCAACATATAAACCCTCGGTCACCAAAGTAAGACCCTGAAGCACCTCATCAGTCATTAACCCCAAGTTGTAAGCGATCTCGGTCACATACTGACCACCAGGAATTTGACTGTTGTTGGTCCTACCAGAGCTATTCACAAAATAATCCGCCATCCTCACGGCGAGGTTGATGTGTACCCCCTCCGCTAGCGCATATAGAAATATAAGATCCGGTGTTGAACAGTTTCCCAAACTGTCCATGCGCCCGTATATGGTATGGCTGAAGATATGATGCATGACTCTCTGCAAAGGGTCTCGTAACCTTGAAGCCTTTGACATCCTAGGATCATATGGGTCTCCAACTGCAATTTGAGCCCAAAACTCGCCCCGCGCTTCCTCGCTGGGGAAGGTGAACTGATCTGTAAAGAACTCTGAATCCATATCCTCGTTTGTGTAGATTCCTAGTTTCATCCCAATCTTCCCACTGTCCAATTATGCCAACGTCCGCCCAATCTGAAATTTACCCTATTCTTGTAGCGGAAGTTTGGAACTTTATGCGCTTTTGGCTTGTCGTAAGAATAGGTGGATGGCAATAGATCGGGCGGTCGATGGCGATCAAACGCGACAACGGGATTGTCAACATGTTCTCTAATCGGTCGCGCTGATTTAATGCAGTCATAACATCCCAGTCTAGTCTTCGGGGGATGCCAAACTGCCCTCGCCTTTGCCATAATGCGTGAAGTTTTGGGATGCAAAGACTTTCTTTCTCGTCTTCGAGGTCGAATTGTAGGAAGGGATGATCCATCTGTATGAGGAATATCGTTAGAACAATGGGAGCAGGAAAAATTTCAAACAAAAACAGCCAAACACATAGTTATCAAGGTTCTGTCTCGCTGATCTGGGCGATTGGCATGGGCGTGCCTCCAACCACACAGTCGTGCGTTCCCGAGAATCAGCAATGGTGGCCGGCTTATTTCGTGACCGCACGGCGTGCAACAAACGACACCACCGTGCATTACCGAGACCACAACAGAAATCATGAACAACCCGCTACTGCACGACCATTCCACCAACGGAATGACCGTGCGACCACGTTTTCTGCAGTTTTTTCAACCCCTGATTTAAAACAGCCATATTTTTGAAAAAATCAACAAATTTTTGGGCAAACAGGGGTCAGAAAATCAACCGGTTGTTCACGAGACATATGATTCTTGCAAGGGCTAGGGTTTCACTTTTGTTTATGAAGGGAACCCTAAAAATCCTTGAAGAAATCAAACGGATCTAACCTTGAACGTGGATAAAACACAAAATCGAAGATGAAGAACATACCGTGCGAAAAGATCTGTGAAACCGTGCGAAAAAATCGTGCGATTTGGGGCAAAACTCGATCTGGAATGGCTGGTGCTACTAGGGTTCGCGAATTGTGAATGGGGGCTGCAGATAAGGGTATTTATACTGCCAAATGACCAAACTACCCTGGCCTCTCGCACAGTCGTGCATATCCGACGATGTTTAAACCCTGCACTTTGATCTCGGCACTGCACTGGAGAGCAACTCGAGGTGCTGACCAAACCCGCATTCTCATGGTCGTGCGCACGGCCGTGCCATATCTGCAGATCAACTTTTTCTGCAGAATGCATTTTAAGCACCTGTTTTGGCCGTTTTTCGCCATTTTTACGATCCGCAATTTGTTCTAACATTATTCCAAACAGAATGTTTCTGCATGTTTTTTATAACATTAAGCGATCGCACGGTCGTGCCAATAAAGTGCACGACCATTCACTTTTTGAATCATTGGAGTCACTGTTCACCATACCGCATGACATCATCAGATCTTGACCAGTCTTCGATCTCGCACGACCGTTCCATATGCGGCACGAGCGTGCGTCTCCGGGCATAGGGTGGCACGGACATCTGAACTGGCGTGCATCTCCGAGCTGGTGCTAGATATCGGATCCACACGGGGTGCATCCATATGCACGGTCATCACCGAAATCTAGTTGCACTTCGGATTGCACTGTCATGCATTGCTGGGCAGGGGTCTGTTATCGGATCCGCACAGTCGTGCCAATCATTGCACGGCCATGCCGAACGCCCAGGTCAGAATCTTCACAGAATGTTCGCAGCTATGTCGTTTTGTCCGGAAAGTCCTCGTTTTCACTATCATCTTGTTTGGCATGCTGTTTTAGGCCTGTTAACAAAAGTATACATGATTAAGTATCCGATTCATGGGTTTACGCCCGAAAACGCATAAAATGGGGGACTAAAGTATGTATAAATTGGTGAATATCAAATCTATCCACACTTGAACCATGCTTGTCCTCAAGCAAGCTAAAACTAAAATGCAATAAAAGCTAGAATCTAACAAGAACGAGAATTTACAAACTATCTACTAAAACAACTACAAACGGGTAGCCGGTTTTTCGAAAGACAACATCAATTGAATCAAACCAAACAAGCACACGCAAATATGTAAAGATAACCAAAAAGCCGTGACATCACTTTAATTGACTTAACATGCTAATCTTCACACACCTCACAATGTTCACATACACTCGGTTTTATTTGTGAAACATACATAAAATGTGTATGTGCAAACACTCAATGCCTCGTCAATGAAACTTGTAATATCATAAGCTTGTCACAAGATCTCGTCTCCACCAAATAACATGCGAAAAAGTGCAAATCAAGAGGTCTTTATGGGTTTTAACGAAAGGCTTTTGTGAAGGGTATGGAAAGGGATTTTTAAACGGTTAAAACTCGGTAATAGCATTTAACTAGCGTACAATAGTAGAACTATACATACTTACGCCTTAAAAAGACCATTTTTGCGATATCGAGCTCATCAACTAGATTTCAACATTTAAGCATTCAAAATTGCTCGATTTTTGTCGACTTCACCCTATTTTAGGGTGTTTTATTATATTTTATTTATTTATTTTATTTTGCAGAAAATGTACAATGAACAAATAACTATAACAAGCGCTAGTTAAACGATGCTTCTGGCTGAGTTTTAACACTAAAGGTTTAAAAAATAAAAAAACTAAATTTGGCTAAGTGGGTGATTTTGTTGGGTAAACAAAGGGAAACATGGGAAAGGCTCAACGTGGTTAGTCCTAAGGGGTAATGTAGGGTTTACGGGAAACACAACACAAAGAACAAGGCTACAACAAAGGGGTTTTCTAGGTTCCTCTATCACTTCTACATAATTTCGCAGGTTCATGGTCTTAACAAGCATGCTAGTGACATGTTCAAAATTACACATGACATCCGGCTCACTCCTACTCCGAAATGAACAAACATATAACAATTTCAAGGCTCAAATATGCTCACATAACGGATGCAATGGGTAACAGTGTGAAAATTATCATGCAAGTTTCTCTTTGTTTGTCACGCTTTCTAGTTTTCTTTTTCAAAATTTATTTGGCTTGTCGAGTTTTTATCATGTCCGAAGCTTTCTAAAACACAACAAACCGGTTTATTTGCTAAAAATATATACAAATTACTGATATTTTTGAATGATTTTTCTGAATTTTTTTTAGGACAAACAAAGTTAACAAGTTAAACCCCTCCCCACACTTGAACTTCGCATTTTCCCCAATGCGAAACCCGAAATATAGAGAAAAAGGAGAATGAGACTCCTCTGAAGATGATTTTTGATGAAACGAGACTTCAAAGCTGATTCTGTGATGTGCTCCGGTCCAAGACGTGCTAGCCAAAATCTGCAAGTATGTCACAAGGCACAGCAAAACAAAAGAGCAGATATAGACAATCTAAACGCAAACAAACCATAATATACATAGATAAAGGAAGTACTAAATATCCAAACAAGAAATACAGTAAACATACGAAAGTGTCTGAAAATAAAGTACATATCCGCAGGTGTTTGAAATAGCAGCCAAAATGAACACCCGATAAATATACTACTAAAATATGATAAAACCACCAACTAACAACTCCACCTACTCCTCGTCGTCGCCACCTGCATCATCTCCCGTGTTGGATGGGCCTGCCCCTCCATAACCGCCCGGCTTCCCGAATGCGAACTGTGGCGGCTCCTGAAAGTAATTGGGAAAGGCATTGTGCAGACCCCCAAAAAGATATGAGAACCCAGCCTGCACCTCCTAGCGCATGAAGTCTAGGTTCACCTTAAGCGCCTCCTGGTTCGCCCGCAGCTGCTCCTGACAAACATGCAGCTGCTCTAAACTGGCCCGCTGCTGATCGTGACTAACCTGCATCTGCTGAAACTAGGCATAGAACTCCGGATACGGAGGGATGTCGGGGGGCCTGTGCTGATACTATGGTGAGTGGTGCTGCTGTGGAGAGTGTGGTGATGTGTGTGGCTCATGCTGCTCGTGCTGCTCCTGATCTCCCATCTCCACATCCTCATCCTCCGCCTCTGCTGGAGGCAATGGGTCCCAGAACACATTGTTCAATCCCTTCAACCGATCCCCGTGATCTGTCTCTGCAATAAGCCCCATCGCCTTCAAGGAGTGGATATCAACATATAAACCCTCGGTCGCCAAAGTAAGACCCTGAAGCACCTCATCAGTCATTAACCCCAAGTTGTAAGCGATCACGGTCACATACTGACCACCAGGAATTTGACTGTTGTTGGTCCTACCAGAGCTATTCACAAAATACTCCACCATACTCACGGCGAGGTTGATGTGTACCCCCTCCGCTAGCGCATATTGAAATATAAGATCCGGTGTTGGAAAGTTTCCCAAACTGTCCATGCGCCCGCATATGGTATGGCTGAAGATATGATGCATGACTCTATGCAAAGGGTCTCGTAACCTTGAAGCCTTTGACATCCTAGGATCATATGGGTCTCCAACTGCAATTTGAGCCCAAAACTCGCCCCGCGCTTCCTCGCTGGGGAAGGTGAACTGATCTGTGAAGAACTCTGAATCCATATCCTCGTTTGTGTAGATTCCTAGTCTTCGTCCCAATCTTCCCACTGTCCAATTATGCTAACGTCCGCCCAATCTGAAATTTACCCTATTCCTGTAGCGGAAGTTTGGAACTTTATGCGCTTTTGGCTTGTCGTAAGAATAGGTGGATGGCGATAGATCGGGCGGTCGATGGCGATCAAACGCGACAGTGGGATTATCAACATGTTCTCCTATCGGTCGCGCTGATTTAATGCAGTCATAACATCCCAGTCTAGTCTTCGGGGGATGCCAAACTGCCCTCGCCTTTGCCATAATGCGTGAAGTTTTGGGATGCAAAGACTTTCTTTCTCGTCTTCGGGGTCGAATTGTAGGAAGGGATGATCCATCTGTATGAGGAATATTGTTAGAACAATGGGAGCAGGCGTGCCTCCATCCACACGGTCGTGCGTTCCCGAGAATCAGCAACGGTGGCCGGCTTATTTCGTGACTGCACGGCGTGCAACAAAGGGCACCACCGTGCATTACCGAGACCACAACAGAAATCATGAACAACCCGCTTCTGCATGACCGTTCCACCAACGGAATGACCGTGCGACCACGTTTTCTGCAGTTTTTTCAACCCCTTATTTAAAACAGCCAGATTTTTCCAAAAATCAACAAATTTTTGGGCAAACAAGGGTCAGAAAATCAATCGGTTGTTCACGAGACATACGATTCTTACAAGGGCTAGGGTTTCGCTTGTGTTTATGAAGGGAACCCTAAAAATCCTTGAAGAAATCGAACGGATCTAACCTAGAACGTGGATAAAACATAAAATTGAAGATGAAGAACATACCATGCGAAAGGATCTGTGAAACCGTGCGAAAAAATCGTGCGATTTGGGGCAAAACTCGGTCTGGAACGGATGGTGCTACTAGTGTTCGCGAATTGTGAATGGGGGCTGCAGATAAGGGTATTTATACTGCCAAATGACCAAACTGCCCCTGGCCTCTCGCACGGGCGTGCGACAGCTCGCACGGCCATGCATATCCGACGATGTTTAAACCCTGCACTTTGATCTCCGCACTGCACTGGAGTGCAACTCGAGGTGCCGCCCAAACCCGCATTCTCACGGTCGTACAGTCTGTGGCACGGCCGTGCCATATCTGCAGATCAGTTTTTTCTGCAGAATGCATTTTCAGCACCTGTTTTGGCCGTTTTTCGCCATTTTTACCATCCGCAAACTGTTCTAACATTATTCCCACATAGACCCTACGCTGGGCACGTCTAAAAACAGTACAAACTAACGAAATCTACAAAACACACCTAAATTACGTAAAACGGCAAAAACTTAAAAATGGACATTTTTACCCCTAAAGTGCCGAAGAGACTCTTGCTACATTTTTAGTCCTCGAGTCAGTAGCGTAGACTCTCCTCCCCACACTTATGATGTGTGCGGGGCGTTGAGCTCGATAACCTCCACCACTGACTCAATCGGCCCGGCAACGTAAAGCTTCAAACGATGACCATTTACCTTGAATATAACGCCGTCTGCATTCTCTATTGCAACAGTCCCATATGGAAATACCTCTTTTACTGTGTATGGTCCTGTCCAACGTGAATGTAATTTTCCTGGAAATAAGCGCAATCGCGAGTTGTAGAGAAGAACAAGATCGCCCGCTTGGAATTGTTTGTGGTCCTTCAAGCATTTATCATAAGCGTGTTGTCACATCTCCTCCAATTCATGAATCTGAAGAAACCGGGCTTCACCTCCGGTTTTTAAGTCCAGATTTGCGGTTTTTAGAGCCCACATCGCTTTATGCTCCAACTCCACCGGTAAATGACACCTTTTTCCGTATACAAGCCAAAATGGAGTAGTCCCAATATGGGTCTTGTAAGCCGCACGGAAAGCCCACAATGCCTCGTCGAGTTTGTCCGACCACTCCTTGCGGTTTGCACCTACTGACCGCTCAAGGATTCGTTTTAGTCCCCGGTTTGTGACCTCCACCTGCCCGCTCGTCTATGGATGATAGGGCGTGGATAAACGGTGATGCACACCGTAGCGGGACAAAGTTTTTTCAAGCTGGGTAGTGCAGAAGTGAGTCCCTCTGTCACTGATAAGCGCCTTCAGTGCGCCAAACCGGGCGAACAAACTTTTCAAAAATCTCACGACCACTCTGGTGTCATTGGTGGGTAAGGCCTGTGCCTCCGCCCACTTTGAGACATAATCAACTGCTACCAGGATGTACTTATTTCCTCGTGAGGGGGGAAATGGTCCCATGAAGTCTATCCCCACATGTCGAAGACTTCAGATACCTGAATCCTGTTCTGAGGCATTTCATCACATGCCGATATATTTGCCGCCCTCTGGCAGGCATCGCACGCTCTAACCCAACTCTGCGCATCACGAAAAATAGTCGGCCAATAAAACCCGGAATTCAGCACCTTCTTGGCTGTGAAATTGGCTCCACGGTGGCCTCCGGTAGGTCCCTCGTGACAATGGCACATAATATCGATCGCCTCCTTCCCTGAAACGCATCTTCTGATCACCTGATCAGCACCAACCCTAAATAAGAAAGGGTCGTCCCAAATGTAGTGCTTGACATCCGAAAAGAATTTCCTCTTCTGTTGGTGAGTCAACCCTTTGATCAGAATCCCACAAGCAAGATAGTTCGCAAAGTCAGCGAACCAAGGTGACTCATCGCATATCTCAACATTCATCAACGACTCGTCTGGGAAATTGTCATTGATTGAATCCCAACGCGTGTCCTTGATGTCTACATGCTCCAACCGAGATAGATGGTCAGCCGCTGCATTCAACGCACCCTATTTATCTTGAATTTCGATATCAAACTCCTGCAGCAATAAGATCCATCTAATGAGACGCAGTTTAGCGTCCTTTTTGCTGAAGAGATATCTGATGGCTGCGTGATCAGTATACACAACTGTTTTCGAAAGCACCAAATACGATCTAAATTTGACAAATGCGAAAACAACCGCCAAGAGCTCTTTTTCAGTCGTGGTGTAGTTTTCCTGAGCATCGTGAAGAGTCTTGCTCGCATAATAGATCGGGTGAAAGTGCTTTTCTTTCTTCTATCCTAAAACGGCCCCTATAGCGAAATCACTCCGTCGCACATAATTTCAAATGGCAGACTCTAGTCAGGTGCAACTAAAATAGGGGCCTCAATCAGCTTTTGCTTGAGAAGGTCAAAGGGTCTCAAGCAATCATCTCCAAATATGAACGGAGCGTCTTTCTCCAACAGACGGGTCATGGGTCTAGCGATTTTGAGAAATCCTTGATGAATTGCCTATAGAACCCCGCATGACCAAGAAAGCTCCGTATCGCTCTCACAGAGGTGGGAGGCGAAAGTCGTGAAATAACGTCAACTTTAGCTGGATCGACCTCCATACCAGCACGAGAAATCTTATGTCCCAGAACTATGCCCTCTTTCACCATGAAGTGGCACTTTTCCCAGTTTAGGACCAGATTCGTCTCCTCGCACCTCTTCAACATCTTCTTCAAATTTTCCAAACAATGATCGAAGGAATCCCCAAATACCAAAAAGTCATCCATGAAAACCTCAATAGAATCCTCGATCATATCATCAAAAATTGCAACCATGCATCTCTGGAATGTCACCGGTGCATTACACAACCCAACAGGCATACGCCAGTAGGTGAATGTGCCGAAGGGGCTGGTAAAGGTAGTCTTCTCCTGATCCTCAGGAGCAATAGGAATTTGGAAGTACCCAGAGAACCCGTCCAAGAAACAGTAATACAACTTCCCCGACAGACGCTCCAACATCTGGTCGATGAATGGAAGCGGGAAGTGATCCTTACCAGTAGCATCGTTGAGTTTGCGGTAGTCAATGCAAACTCGCCACCCAGTGACGTTACGGGTAGGAATTAGCTCATTCCTATCATTTGAGACTACAGTAATACCACATTTCTTGGGTACTACCTGCACTGGACTCACCCATACAGAGTCAGACATAGGATATATCAACCGGGCATCCAACAACTTAATCACTTCTTTCTTCACCACGTCTTGCATGTTTGGATTTAAACGCCTCTAATGCTGTGCACATGGTTTGTACTCGTCTTCCATTAGAATCTTGTGAGTACAAAAAGAAGGATTGATGCCCTTGATATCCATGATTTTCCACGCAATGGCTCTCTTATGAAGTCTTAGAACCTCGAGAAGCTGATTCCTCTCATCTTTTTCCAATGATGCCGAAATGATGACCGGTAAGCGACACTCCTCGTCCAGAAATGCATACTCAAGATGTGGCGGGAGTTCTTTCAACTCAAAAGACGGCGGATCTTCAACCGAAGGTTTTACTTTCTCTTCTTCTACATGGCCAATTTCTAGAAACCGCTCCGGACTATGGGAACCATCGTCACCAATCTGATAGACTGGCTGCTCGAAATCGTCCTCCTGCGTAATTCCAATCAGTTCCCACACGACAGACGTGTGTTCGAATCAATCTCGTCAACAGTGCCTTGAAAATGAGAGCACACACATGCATCGACAATGTCGACATAATAAAGCATGTCATCGTGACTTTGCAGATGCTACATTGATATTTTGATATCAAATGTCACGTGCTCGTCATTTACTCGGAGCGTGATTTCGGCAGCTGCCACATCAGCAATCGTCCTCACAGTATTGAGGAACAGGTGTCGAAGTATCAATGGCACTCTTGAATCTTCGTCCATGTCAAGAATAACAAA
The DNA here is from genome assembly GCA_030545235.1 of Helianthus tuberosus. Taxonomy (NCBI): domain Eukaryota; kingdom Viridiplantae; phylum Streptophyta; class Magnoliopsida; order Asterales; family Asteraceae; genus Helianthus; species Helianthus tuberosus. Next base: position 31,830 of record JARYGA010012918.1, on the reverse strand, counting down.
ATCCACGGGGAAAACAAATTTATCGATTTTAACAAGCATGTTTTCAACAAATCTACGCGGATACTTGATTGAACGGTCTGCCAACCGAATGCTCATTCTAGTGGGTGACGGCTCACCCAGATCCAGCTTAGTAAAAACCTTATAAGGCATAAGGTTGATACTCGCTCCCAAATCAGCCATGCGTGGCTAACAGACATGTTTCTAATCAAACAAGGCAGCGTAAAACTACCCGGATCTCCCATTTTCGTGGGCAGACGGTTTTGTAGAACGGCAGAACAAGTTTCATTCATTACCACACATGATATATCCTCGAGCTTCTGTTTATTCGAGAGGATGTCCTTTAGGAATTTTCAATATTTTGGCATCTGGGCTAAGGCTTCAACAAACGGTATATTAATGTGAAGTTGTTTAAAAAATTCAAGGAACTTACCGTATTGTTCTTCGTTTTTCTGTTTCTTCAGTATGCCTGGATAATGTACTGGTGGAGTGTAATCTTTGACTGGCTCCTGGGCTTGTGCTGTACTTGTTGGGTGTAGCCTGGCTTGCACCTCGTCCGGTGTGTCAGTTGGGACCGCTCTAGTGATCGGTGATGAGTCTGATATGTCGGGTCCGGTAGTCTTACCACTCCTTGTCATGACCGCATTCACATGCCTGTGCGGGTTTGTCTCGGTATTGCCCGGAAGACCACCTGGGGGTCTTTCAGATATCATCTTTGCCAGTTGACCAACCTGGTTCTCGATATTCTGAATCGAGGCTTTGTGACTCCTCATTTCTCCCTCATGGGACAGAAAACGAACTTTGCTCTGTTGGTATCGTTTTTCTGCCAACTGATTTGCACTCGAGGAGCTAGTAAGAAGCTGAGCCATCATATCCTCTAACTTGGAACTAGATTGAGGGGCCTGCTGCTGGGAACTACTCCCAGTGCTCTGATTCTGATACGAATATGGACGCTGCTGGTAAGGTTGGTTGTATGGCTGGAATTGCTGACCCTGAGCCTGAGACGGCGCTGGAGCGCGCTGAGTGAATCCCAATGGGTTCTAATTACCCGTATTCGCTCGCCACCCAAAATTTGGGTGATTTCTCCATCCCGGATTATAGGTAGTGCTGTAGGGATTGTTCTGCGGCCTCACCTGATTACTCACAAAATCCACTTCTTCGTGGCCCTCATACACGACTCCCTGAGAGCATGCACCAGGCTCGTGTGACACTCTGCACTGGTCACATCCTGAACCAACTTGCACAGCTATCTGGGATTTATCGAATTTCGCTGCAAGAGCCGAGATTTGTGCAGTAATGGTTGTGTAGTCGTCCACAGCGTGAACTCCTGGGCGAGGTGCTGATGATGATGATGTTACCCGGCCTCTATTGCCTTCGCGACGCGAGCTAGACTTCAACGCAGCTTTTTCAATGATATCATACGCTTCATTCGGCGTCTTCGTTCCTAGATCGCCTCCTGCATTCACGTCTAATCTCTCTTGCGTATGGTAACTAAGCCGTTGATAGAACGTCATGACCAGCTGTCTCTTGGAGAAGCCATGATGTGGAACATCAATAAAAAAATCTTTAAATCTCTCCCAGGCCACGTGCAACGACTCTCCCTCATCTTGGCGAAAGGTAACAATCCGGTTTCTCAACTTGGTTGTTTTCTCAGGCGGAAAGTATTTCTGCATGAAAAACTCCGCCAGCTCATTCCAGGTCCTGATGGACCCAGCTGGAAGTGACATAAGCCAAGCTCTAGCTTTATCACGCAATGAAAATGGAAACAACCTCAACCGAACTGCATCCTCCGAAACACCTCTAATCCTAAATGTCGAACAGACTGCGAGAAAAGCAGCGATATGTCTTCCGGGGTCCTCATGCTCACGCCCATCAAACTGCACCGAATTCTGCACCATGTTAATAATACTAGATTTAATTTCAAAAGTAGGTGCATCTATAGTCGGCTGTAGGATACTCGGCTCCAGGCCTGCCCCACCGGGCTGATTCGAGTCATTCAAAGGTCGCTCGTCGTCCGCCATGATTGTGTCTCCTGCTGCCCCTGAGCCCTCGGCATCAGTGGGTACCACCTGCTCCAGCTCACCAGTTGCGAGTAGTAGCGCTACCGCGCGGGATCTATCACGAATACGCCTCCTCAGATCACGCTCGGGTTCGTCTGACGGCTCAACAAGATCGGGAGCGGGGGTTGAAGACATCAACCTGCAAACGAAAATTTGACACAATGAATATTTTATTAATATAATAATGCTGTTTTTTTTTGCTGAAAAGAAATAGAATATTATTTTCAATGGGCTGAAAATTTTATAAAAATTCGAAAATGGGCCCAAAATTTTCTAAAAATTAAAGCAATAAAAATAATCAAATCGGCTAAAGTAAAAATGATATTTCGGAGCCGAAAACTCAAAGAATAAATGAATAATGAGTTCGAATTCGATCAAACAAATGGAATAAAATTGAATTAAAAACAAGAAATATTAACAAATAAATAAACGAATAAATGAATCGGAAAATATTCACAAATATTAACAAGAATGTACACCGATGAAAATAATGACTCGGATCGTTCCTAAAGCTCGCCACCTCCCCGGCAACGACGCCAAAAACTTGACGTGTGCGCGTATATACAAATTTTTATAATGAAATTACACACGATTCGGTTTTAAATTTATAAAAGTGATTTATACTTCAACATCAAAATACACACGAAAGAGGGAAGTGTACCCCGTCATATATGTAGTAAATTATCGGTAAGAACCAAGTATCGATCCAAGGAAGTGGGCGGAGGAATAATACTAGACCTTTGTCATTAAATTAACGGAAGAAAGATAAGTTGTTTGATTTTATAAAAACTAATATAAGCATAAACGAATAATCATAAAAACATAGTAGGCTCCAAATAAGAAAATAGATAAATAGCCTTGCTTTATACACAACCAAAGCATGTCAACTAAGTTGGTTTTGCCACTAGAAACATTTGGTCAATTCTCCATTTTCAAGACAATTAGTATCCCTTTCGGGAATCCTAACATGACAATCATTCGGAAAGCTAAAATGATACATACACTTTAACCACCTAAAATTGTTCTTTAATGTGCAATTGATAAATGTCTATGAAAATCTCTTAAAAATAAGTTAGTCATCCGTTAGGAGTTTTCTAAGCTCACTTAATCAAGGAAAGAGACACCGATAAACACAATGCAACCACCGAGACAAGCATAAACTAGATTAAATCACAATCGAGTTCGTTTTATAAATCTTGCATATAAATTCAATAAGGTTTCAATTTTGGCCTAAACTACTAACTAAGCTAACAATTCATGGCAAGAATTCATAACAAAACCATTTAACCCGTTGAGGTCCTTAGGTGACAGAAAGCTTTCTTGATTAACAATAATTACCTTTTATTAAACCACTAACCATTTATAGTATCATGGTGCACACATTTTAAACAAGTTAAGCATGTTCAAAGTCTACTAATACATGATTAATTAAGCTTCATCTTTCAACTATCTCAACTAACCATATACTAATCATCCAACAAAATTACTTATAATCAAGAAATCAACAACAATAAACAAGGTTGCAAACCAATCATCCAAGATTAACATAGAAAATACTTCCAAGTGTCATTACAAACAAAATTAACATACTAATGGTTATAATTAAGCAAGGGATTGTAGTGTTTTTGCCCAAAGGCTTACAATAATACATAAAACATTAATCTAAATGCTTAAAACATTAACAAAATGATGGAAAGATTAGAAAACCAAACCATAAACAAGCACTAGATTAAGAATCCGGAAGATAACGGAGCTAATCGGCACAATGTGGCTTGAATCCGGGTGAAAGCTAGTGCCTCCGGAGCCTGAAAATCGCCTGAAGAGCTCCCAAAATATCCAGAGTTCCGAACAGAATGTTTCTGCATGTTTTTATAACATTTAGTGATCGCACGGTCGTGCCAATAAAGTGCACGACTGTTCACTTTTTGAATAATTGGAGTCACTGTTCACCATACCGCATAACATCAGCAGATCTTGACCAGTCTTCGATCTCGCACGACCGTTCCATATGCGGCACGAGCGTGCGTCTCTGGGGATAGGGTGGCACGGACATCTGAACTGGTGTGCATCTCCGAGCTGGTGCTAGATATCGGATCCGCACGGGGTGCATCTATATGCACGGTCGTTCATCACCGAAATCTCGTTGCACTCCAGATTGCACTGTCGTGCATTGCTGGGCAGGGGTCTGTTATCGGATCCGCACGGTCGTGCCATTCATTGCAAGGTTGTACCGAACACCCAGGTCAGAATCTTCACAGAATGTTCGCAGCTTTGTCGTTTTGTCCGGAAAGTCCTCGTTTTACACCTAAACTAACAGGTTACAACACATAATGATCATGGCAAACATATTCAACACGTTAACAGTCAAGTATATATCATATCCGAAGTTGTGCGACTCAAATGATTGGGCTCGCACAAGTTTAATGGCCCAACAGCCTTGTATGATTCACTAATTGAAGCCTAATGATACTCGGCCTAACCTGTTGTACGTCCAGCACAACTTGTTCGACTCACAACGGGTTGTACGATTGAAACAACCCGGCCCAAATAACATAAGAAACCTAACATATACACGGCCCAAACAAATAAACAGAAATCAACTTGTGCGTTCCATTTATCTTGTGCGATTGATTTTTGGGCTTTAAGGCCCAATAGCATAATAAGGTTCAACAGATGTGCGTGGCCCAAGACTTGTGCGATCAGCACCACCTTGTGCAATCCACTTGTCTTGTGCGATCATGCAGTTCTAGGTTGTACACTGTGCTTTATTGGTTGTACTTAGTGTTCGTGCACACATATGTCGTCTTCGTCTTATATCGAGTCTGGGTTGCAATGTCTGATAGCTTGAACGTGTCTGATAGCTTGAACGTGTCTGATAGCTTGAACGTATCTGATAGCTTGAACATGTGTGTGTCATTTCAAGTTAACAAGCATTTAGTATAAATAGGCATGTCATGTTGTCATTTGAAGGTACCAGACCAGAGCCTTGTAATCGATACCGAAGTGCTGCCGGTATATTTTCTGCATGTAATCAGTGTTAAATCAATATACAAGATCTTTAAAGTGATATTCAAGCTGTTTCTACATTCGTTTCTTAGTTTCCGCCTCTGAAAAGGATTAAATCTCTTCTGAACGACTCGTTTGGGTCACAAAACGATCCTACAAGTGGTATCAGAGCTCAGGAGGAAGAGATCTCGCAAAAACAGCCTGTTTTCATCACAAATTCTGTTTCTACACCATTCTTTTTCAAAAATTAAAATTTTTCATGGTTAAAAACGGTTCAAACTTTCACACATTGTGCGTTATCATGTATTAACAAATCCTGGAAAGTTTCATCATTAAAATCGATCTAAAACTTGATAAAATCGGTCTGCTCGCTTGAAATCCGTTCGAAATGCTGATGTCATCGTGTGGTCGCTTGAAAAAATACACCTTGGTCGCTTGAAATTGACTGGTCGCTTGAAAAATACACCTTGGTCGCTTGAAATTGACTGGTCGCTTGAAAAAATACACCTTGGTCGCTTGTGTGACAACTCGAGTTTTCGACATTCTGTATTAGCATTTATTGCACGATGACTGTCTAACAGTTTGCTTTTACGAATAGTTGCTTTGTAACAATACACGTTATGATTTGTTTAAACGTAAGGTGAGTATTTTATGATTTTGGGTGCTGATATAACATGTACCTTGCTTGGAAAACACTTAAATTATTTAACACATGAAAGTACCCGACTAAACACTAGATGTGTTTCGCCAATAACATCTCGATGAAACAGAGATGTGTTTCGCCAAACAACAACACGACGAAACAGGATGTTTCGCCGGCCCAAAGTTGATTCGCCGAGCCCATGAAGCCCAATAGAGTATTACGTATAAAAACTTAGTTTCCGATTAGAGTTAAACACTTTTACGAGAACAAGAAACCCTAGAGGACTCTCTGCTGTGTGACGGCAAACTAGAACCCACCGGAAACCTTTGTGCGATCAAATCATCATCTCGGTTAGTGCTTTAAGTTTTCTGATCAATCGATCATTCATGTTTATGTGTAATGATATGTTGTTCTTTGGTTGCTGTGATTCTATCCATATATGATAAATCGATTGGTAGGGAGGTTAGGGATTTTTGATATGATAATGATTGATGTTTTAAATGTAATAAAGTGCACATGCTATTGACTGACAAGATCACAACTAGCTTGATCACTATTGGACCTCACAAACACTAGCACATGAAATCTTAATTAAACAAATATGGGGCATTGACTTAGTGAACCGGTTATGATTGGGCCGCTAATTTAGAACATGCACATATTATTGGAATTATTTGGGTACTTGCTGTTTTGCTTTGACTATGTGTACACATGATTGATCAATCTGTGCGAATATGATGACGATGATTTACCTATGCTTTAAGTATGATGATGACGGCGAATTAGGGTTTGGTGGTGTTATGACGTAACTGATGTAACTGATGTATCACGTAACTGCTGAATGACGAATCTAAGTTTGGGACGAATCTGATATACGACGAATCAGGGTTTGATTCGTCAAGTAATTAAACGACGAAACTGGGGTTAGTTTCGCCGAGGGGGCTCTCGACGAAACTGAAGTGTTTCGTCGAGTAAGAAATCTGGGTTAAACATTGTTTGCTTCTGTTAGTACTTAACCGATCTAATTAACTGTAGTTAACTATGTTACATGGTTTGTATGTGTTTAACTACTTGCTATGTGCTACGTGATGATTTTTGGCTCGATGTTACCACATTATACTCGCACATGAACTGATTTCGGATACGTAAATACTTTAGGACGTGATTGATTAACTGTGAGCATATACTTAGCATACCGAGCAAACCCAAGGTGAGTTCACACAGCCAAGGCATGGGATTCCCGGGGTGGGAATGGGTTTGGATTAATTACTTGTACTTACCTAGTTTATGGAACTTAGTTATATGGTCCTCAGGAGAGGAAGGGTTATTGATATGATACGGCTAGACTAGTGATACTAATAGAACTGATCTTCGCACACACGCCGGGGTTGGCCGCGATAATATGACTGATCTTCGCACACATGCCAGGGTTGGCCGCGATAATATGACTAATCTTCGCACACATGCCTAGGAAGGCCGCGAACTATACATAAAACTTCGCACACATGCCGGGTGGCCGCGATACAAATATACCTAGTCTAGAATACTTGGGAAGTTTTCCCCAATCATCGCACACATGCCTAGAGGGCCGCGATATGAACTAATATGATACATGACTAAATGAACGAATACAAGGCTTACTACACTATTACTATTACTGAACTATTAACTGTGAACTCGCTCAACTAGTTGTTGACTCTCTGCTGCATGCCTTGCAGGACCTTAGGTACATATGGAGCTTGCACAGGGGGAAGAAGGTCGTTGTGGGCACGGATTGTGAATCTTATGATGAAACATTTAAACATTTGAACTTACTACTTACGTTGGGTTTACATTTTATGCTTCCGCTATACACTTAACATGTTTTGTTTGAACACCTTTCATATCGTTTGGTTTAAATGACATTTGATACTCATTATGTTTGATATGATTGGTGGCTTGATACTGGTCAGTCACGCCTCCAAGCGGTGATACTCCGCGTGTGGATTTTGGGGGTGTGACAGATTGGTATCAGAGCCATTGGTGACAGAGAACTCGGTTTTAATAAGGGGAAAACGATTTTGTTAAAACCAGACTATAACCAGAACAGTGCTCAACGATCCACAACGACGCTTCGCTCCACGTGCAAGGCTCAACATCATAGGTACTACTATTCATGTTACTTTACCTACTTGCTAGAATTACATAGAACTTTGCTCGGGGTATGCTTAGATTATAGAACCTACTATATGCTATTGCTTGAGAATACTTGTGTGCTCACTCTCTTCTGTCATCGCACTGTTTGCGAACCTCTCTTACTTATGTTATCTTTGCTATGAAGATCATGTCTGGACGTATTAACATGACCCAATCCCAGTTGACGGCTCTCATTAACGAACAAGTTGCTGCGGCAGTTGCAGCCGCACAAGCAGGAGGTATACCCTGCAGTTACAACTCACACTAGGATCCTTAGATCCTACATTTCTAAACCAACTCTTGTGTTTAACCTTACTCTGATTCTTACACAACAGGTCAACCACCTGTTTGCACTTTCAAAACTTTCATGGACTGTCGTCCAACTACTTTCAGCGGCACTAAAGGAGCCGTAGGCCTTCTCCACTGGTTCGAGAAGCTAGAGTCTGTGTTCGAAATGTGTGAATGCCCTGAGGCACGCAGGGTGAAGTATGCTACTGGTACTCTCGAGGGTTTAGCCCTCACATGGTGGAAAGCTCAGGTACAGATACTGGGGTTGGTTGCTGCTAACGCCACCCCATGGAACAACTTTAAGGAAATGATCAAGGAGGAGTACTGCAGTCGTGACGACATTCATAAACTGGAGGTCGAGTTTTTCAACCTCAAGATGACGGGGTCAGAGATTGAGGCGTTTACTAAGAGATCAAATGAGCTAGCATTACTGTGTCCTACTATGGTGGACCCTCCAGCTAAGCGTATCGAACTTTATCTCGGTGGTCTAGTGCCAGAGATCCAAAGTCATGTGACTTCAGCAAACCTTGCCACCTACCAGCAGGTTGTCCAGCTGGCTCACCGTCTCACGGATCAGGCGGTGGAGCAAAACAAGTTGCCTAAACGCATCAGTACTACTACCGCTACTACTTCAGTTACTCCTGCTACTCCCAGTGACAACAAGCGGAAATGGGAGGGGGATTCCAGCAAAGGTTCAGCTACCGTTCAATCTCAAGCTCAGCAACGCAAGACCAATGATTATCAGGGTCCGAGTCAGCAGTCGTCTGGTGGGCAGGGTGGATATCGGGGAATTCACCCACTATGTAATAGGTGCAATAGACATCACAGTGGACGGTGTCGCAAGGAACGTTGTCAGAGATGTTTCAAGCTAGGGCACGAAGCTAAAGACTACAGGAGTGCGCGACCTGCAAATCAGAATCAGCAACTCCCACTACCAGCTCCACAGAACCAGCAACAACAGCCACAGCGAGGGAACCGGGGGTGTTTCCAGTGTGGGGCTGAAGGTCATTTCAAACGTGATTGCCCACAGTTAAACCAGAATCAGAACAACAACAACCCGGGCAATGGGAACAACAACAATGGGGGAAACAACAACAATGGTGCTAGGGGTCGTGCATTTGTGATTGGTCAGGCTGATGCAAGGAACGATCCTAATGTGATTATGGGTAAGTTTCTTCTCGACGACTTTTATGTTACTGTATTATTTGATTCGGGTGCGGATACCAGTTATATGTCTCTGAAAGCTAGTCAAATGCTTAAACGCGCACCAACACTTTTGAACACCAAACATGTCGTAGAGTTAGCTAACGGTAAAAGTTTAGAGGCCACACACATAGTTCAAGGTTGTAATCTTATCCTCGCCGGTCAGACTTTCTCTATAGATCTCATTCCTATAACTCTGAGTAGTTTCGACATTGTCATTGGTATGGATTGGTTATCCCAACAACAAGCAGAGATCCTATGCAAGGAGAAGATCATTCGTATTCCTCGTTCTGGAAAAGAACCTCTCGAAGTCCAAGGCGACAAGAGTGGTGTCGTGAGTGGCATCATCTCCTTCTTGAAGGCTCAGAAGTGTTTACGAAAGGGTCACACAGCTGTTTTAGCACTCGTTACTGATACATCGAAGAAAGAGAAAAAGATTGAGGATATTCCCGTGGTACGCGATTTTCCTCAAGTGTTTCCCGAAGAGTTACCTGGGCTACCGCCTCATCGCCAGGTCGAATTCCAGATCGAGCTAGCTCCTGGAGCAGCACCTGTAGCTCGAGCACCTTATCGTTTAGCTCCAACGGAACTGGAAGAACTGTCTAAGCAACTACAAGAACTCTTGGAAAAGGGTTTCATACGTCCTAGCTCTTCGCCTTGGGGAGCTCCAGTACTATTTGTAAAGAAGAAGGATGGTACCTTCCGCATGTGTATAGACTACCGCGAATTAAACTAGGTGACTGTGAAGAATCGCTATCCTCTTCCACGCATCGACGATTTATTCGACCAGTTGCAAGGGTCGAGCTATTACTCGAAGATTGACCTAAGGTCAGGGTATCATCAACTGAGAGTCCGGGATGAGGACGTCTCCAAAACAGCGTTCAGAACACGCTACGGCCACTACGAGTTTCTGGTCATGCCTTTCGGGCTAACGAACGCGCCTGCGGTTTTCATGGATCTTATGAACAGGGTGTGTAAACCTCATCTCGACAAGTTTGTCATTGTTTTCATCGACGACATCCTGATCTACTCGAAGAGTCGGGAGGAACACGAGCAGCACTTACGACTTATTTTGGAACTTCTTCGAACGGAACAACTATACGCTAAGTTTTCAAAATGCGACTTCTGGCTTCGTGAAGTCCACTTCTTAGGCCACGTGGTCAACAAGGATGGGATTCATGTTGATCCATCCAAGGTGGATTCGATCAAGAACTGGCCTGCACCTCGCACACCGACAGAAATACGCCAATTCTTGGGTTTGGCAGGTTATTACAGACGGTTCATTAAAGACTTCTCGAAGATTGCTCAGCCGCTTACACTACTGACACAAAAAGGTGTTGTTTATCGTTGGGGTAATACACAGGAAACAGCGTTTCAGCATTTAAAGGATAGACTCTGTACCGCACCTATCCTCTCATTGCCCGAAGGCACGGACGATTTTGTAGTCTACTGCGATGCATCTATCCAGGGTCTTGGATGTGTGTTGATGCAGCGGGATAAAGTCATTGCTTATGCTTCGCGCCAACTTAAGATTCACGAACGGAATTACACAACGCACGATTTAGAGCTGGGAGCGGTTGTTTTTGCATTTAAGATATGGCGACACTACCTGTATGGCACCAAATGTGCTATCTACACTGACCACAGAAGCCTCGAACATATATTCAAACAGAAGGAACTGAATATGCGACAACGACGATGGGTCGAACTGCTAAACGACTACGAATGCTCAATCAGGTACCATCCAGGCAAAGCCAATGTTGTGGCTGACGCCCTCACTCGAAAGGACACCGCGCCTAAGCGCGTGCGAGCTTTACAACTCACTATACAGTCTAGTCTTCCTTCCCAGATACGAAATGCTCAGGTAGAAGCATTGAAACCAGAAAACGTTAGGGCAGAAGCCCTACGTGGCTCAAGGCAACGCTTAGAACAAAAGGAAGATGGAGCTTACTACGTCACAGGACGCATTTGGGTTCCACTTTATGGCAACTTACGCGAGCTTGTAATGGATGAAGCTCATAAGTCTCGCTACTCGGTACATCCAGGTTCGGATAAAATGTACCACGATATCAAAACTACATACTGGTGGCCTCGCATGAAGGCCCACATAGCAACATACGTTAGCAAGTGCTTGACTTGTGCAAGAGTCAAAGCCGAATACCAGAAACCATTAGGTCCACTTCAACAACCTGAGATACCACAATGGAAATGGGAACAAATTTCCATGGATTTTGTTACAGGCTTACCTAGATCTCAGCGCGGAAATGATACTATTTGGGTGATCGTGGATCGACTCACAAAGTCTGCTCACTTCCTGGCCATTAAAGAAACAGACAAGTTCTCTACCTTAGCAGACATCTACTTAAAAGAAGTGGTTTCGAGGCACGGGGTGCCAACCTCTATTATCTCTGATCGTGACGCACGTTTCACTTCAGAACTGTGGCAAGCAATGCACAAATCTTTTGGCTCTCGATTAGACATGAGCATAGCTTATCACCCTCAGACGGATGGACAGTCTGAGCGCACTATTCAAACACTAGAAGACATGCTTCGTGCGTGCGTAATCGACTTTGGAAATGGTTGGGAAAAACATCTGCCACTTGTGGAATTTTCGTATAACAACAGCTACCACACCAGCATTAAAGCTGCACCATTCGAGGCATTGTACGGGCGTAAATGCCGGTCACCTCTTTGTTGGGCAGAGGTGGGTGACAGTCAGATCACAGGTCCAGAAATGGTAGTTGATACTACTGAAAAGATTGCTCAAATACGACAACGCATGGCGGCAGCTCGTGACCGTCAGAAAGCATACACCGATAAAGATCGAAAACTACTCGAATTCCAAGTTGGGGATCGAGCGCTACTCAAAGTTTCGCCCTGGAAGGATGTGGTTCGTTTTGGCAAACGCGGCAAACTCAATCCACGATACGTCGGACCTTTAGAAGTTACTGAGAAGATAGGCAGGGTAGCCTACAGATTGAACTTACCAGCTGAACTCAGTGCAGTTCACAACGTCTTTCACGTGTCGAATCTGAAGAAGTGTATGTCAGATGAGACCCACATAGTTCCCTTGAAGGAACTCACTATCGACGAGCGGTTGCACTTCGTCGAGGAACCTGTTGAAATCACGGACCAGGATGTTAAGGTCCTCAAGAACACTAGAATACCTCTTGTACGAGTTCGTTGGAACTCCCGCCGTGGCCCAGAGTTCACCTGGGAACGCGAAGATCAGATGAAACTCAAATATCCCCAGTTATTCGGAAACCAAGCAACCACTACTGAGGCCGAAGCTACTACAGAATTTCGGGACGAAATTCCAAATCAACGGGGGGATGATGTGACACCCCAGGAAAACCAGTAATCTTCGCAAACCTGCTCGGGGAGCCGCGATACGATACAGGTAAACAACGTCACACCATTAGCTTCCTCAGTAACCGCATGCTAAATTTCGGGATGAAATTTCTTTTAAGTTGGGGATAATGTGACAACTCGAGTTTTCGACATTCTGTATTAGCATTTATTGCACGATGACTGTCTAACTGTTTGCTTTTACGAATAGTTGCTTTGTAACAATACACGTTATGATTTGTTTAAACGTAAGGTGAGTATTATATGATTTTGGGTGCTGATATAACATGTACCTTGCTTGGAAAACACTTAAATTATTTAACACATGAAAGTACCCGACTAAACACTAGATGTGTTTCGCCAATAACATCTCGATGAAACAGAGATGTGTTTCGCCAAACAACAACATGACGAAACAGGATGTTTCGCCGGCCCAAAGTTGATTCGCCGAGCCCATGAAGCCCAATAGAGTATTACGTATAAAAACTTAGTTTCCGATTAGAATTAAACACTTTTACGAGAACAAGAAACCCTAGAGGACTCTCTGCTGTGTGACGGCAAACTAGAACCCACCGGAAACCTTTGTGCGATCAAATCATCATCTCGGTTAGTGCTTTAAGTTTTCCGATCAATCGATCATTCATGTTTATGTGTAATGATATGTTGTTCTTTGGTTGCTGTGATTCTATCCATATATGATAAATCGATTGGTAGGGAGGTTAGGGATTTTTGATATGATAATGATTGATGTTTTAAATGTAATAAAGTGCACATGCTATTGACTGACAAGATCACAACTAGCTTGATCACTATTGGACCTCACAAACACTAGCACATGAAATCTTAATTAAACCAATATGGGGCATTGACTTAGTGAACCGGTTATGATTGGGCCGCTAATTTAGAACATGCACATATTATTGGAATTATTTGGGTACTTGCTGTTTTGCTTTGACTATGTGTATACATGATTGATCAATCTGTGCGAATATGATGACGATGATTTACCTATGCTTTAAGTATGATGATGACGGCGAATTAGGGTTTGGTGGTGTTATGACGTAACTGATGTAACTGATGTATCACGTAACTACTGAATGACGAATCTAAGTTTGGGACGAATCTGATATACGACGAATCAGGGTTTGATTCGTCAAGTAATTAAACGACGAAACTGGGGTTAGTTTCGCCGAGGGGGCTCTCGACGAAACTGAAGTGTTTCGTCGAGTAAGAAATCTGGGTTAAACATTGTTTGCTTCTGTTAGTACTTAACCGATCTAATTAACTGTAGTTAACTATGTTACATGGTTTGTATGTGTTTAACTACGTGCTATGTGCTACGTGATGATTTTTGGCTCGATGTTACCACATTATACTCGCACATGAACTGATTTCGGATACGTAAATACTTTAGGACGTGATTGATTAACTGTGAGCATATACTTAGCATACCGAGCAAACCCAAGGTGAGTTCACACAGCCAAGGCATGGGATTCCCGGGGTGGGAATGGGTTTGGATTAATTACTTGTACTTACCTAGTTTATGGAACTTAGTTATATGGTCCTCGGGAGAGGAAGGGTTATTGATATGATATGGCTAGACTAGTGATACTAATAGAACTGATCTTCGCACACACGCCGGGGTTGGCCGCGATAATATGACTGATCTTCGCACACATGCCAGGGTTGGCCGCGATAATATGACTAATCTTCGCACACATGCCTAGGAAGGCCGCGAACTATACATAAAACTTCGCACACATGCCGGGTGGCCGCGATACAAATATACCTAGTCTAGAATACTTGGGAAGTTTTCCCCAATCATCGCACACATGCCTAGAGGGCCGCGATATGAACTAATATGATACATGACTAAATGAACGAATACAAGGCTTACTACACTATTACTATTACTGAACTATTAACTGTGAACTCGCTCAACTAGTTGTTGACTCTCTGCTGCATGCCTTGCAGGACCTTAGGTACATATGGAGCTTGCACAGGGGGAAGAAGGTCGTTGTGGGCACGGATTGTGAATCTTATGATGAAACATTTAAACATTTGAACTTACTACTTACGTTGGGTTTACATTTTATGCTTCCGCTATACACTTAACATGTTTTGTTTGAACACCTTTCATATCGTTTGGTTTAAATGACATTTGATACTCATTATGTTTGATATGATTGGTGGCTTGATCCTGGTCAGTCACGCCTCCAAGCGGTGATACTCCGCGTGTGGATTTTGGGGGTGTGACAGCTTGAAATTGTTTGGTCGCTTGAAATTGACTGGTCACTTGAAAAAATACACCTTGTTCGCTTGAATACATCTGACCGCTTGAAGTGCTCGCTTGAAAATGACGACTGCTTGAAATCACTTGTTCGCTTGAGTGTGTTCATCGAATATTGTGCAACATTTTACGAGGTGTCAGTATGTTGGAAAAGAAATAACATGTATGTGTCAGACAAAAAGGGGTCATGTGCATAAACTGAATACAAAGAATTGAATATAGTGTTTTAAGAGTTTGTCGAATAAATGGATGTGTGTCAGCCAAGGATTACTATATATTAAAGTTGAGGTCCAATGGGATTTAAATGGTGATCAACATTGTTGGTAAATTTTGTAAAGTAAATTGTGTCAGCCTACTACGTGTTGTCAGCCCAAGTAATTGTCTTCAGCCCAATCAGAATTAAGGAACAACTTTTGGGTAGATGCATGTGACTAGTAGGTTACCGATTTAATTCATGTGTTGAACAAGTTTTCATCAGCCCATGTGATATTAGTAGCGGCCCAATCAATGATTTTGGTATTGAAGTTGTTGTCGGAAAATTTAAAGAAAAAAAATATTGTGTGATTCAGTTTGAGGTCCAATAGATAAGTGTTTGGTTTTCAAAGGTGATCGGCCCAACATGGTTTGTCTTACTGTCCTCGGTTCAAGTGAGTAATAGTAGCTGCCCAAATTAAATCTATTTTGTTCCGATCAAGTCTAGTCATTCAGTGATTTCACTTCAACGACATTGAAACAAGTCCACAAATCTTCGTCACGAGTCCTAGATCGATTCAATCGTTACACATTTTTACGTACTCTTTCCGTTTAAATTGACTGTTTGTTTGTTTGTTTCAGGTATTTTTTTAAGGTGATATAGCTCATTTGAAAATCCGAAACATGGACGAAGATTTCTACAACGCATTCGCTACTCCGGTTACTCCGATTTCTCTTGCACAGAACACGATGTTGGAAAACGAAACGGGAACAATGCAAAAACCGCCCAAACTAATGAACATCGAGGAGTATAAGGGTTGGGAAGGTCGTTTCGAAAACTGGGTGCAAGCAAACTACCTAGATGCTTGGGAATGTGTCGAGACAAAATACATTCGACCAATGAATGATGATGAAGAAGTGGTTCCGATAAAAGATCTAAGTGCCGATGCTAGAAAGAAATACAAAGATGAGAAACTGATGTTGAGTCTTCTACAACAAGCTGTGAAAGAAGATATCTTGGTGTTATTACAACATAATGGAACTTCTTACTCGATTTGGAAAGCTTTAAGATCAAAGTTTGTTGGTAGTCAAGAAATGATAAAGAACAAGAAGTCACTTCTGAAGAAAGAGTTCGATCTGTTTCGTGGTTTGAAGAATGAAAACACAAGGCAGATTATTGAAAGATATTGTAATCTGCTAGCAAACATGAAGAGATTGAGCATCGAGAAAGACAATGAAGAGTTGATCGAAAAGCTTGCTAATGCATTGCCACACGAGACTTGGGGCACATATCTCATGATGCTTAGAAACAAGAAAGGTTTTAGCAGTTTGACACTAAGCAAGTTTATTGAGAAGTTGGAAGCTCAAGAGATGGTGCAACGAAAGATTATTCGAATGAAAGATTTCGATGGTGAACAGGATATTGGGTTGTATTACAAAGCAGGGGTGAATGAGAAGTCTACAAATTTATCTCCAAAAATAGAAACTGCTTACAATGCCAAGAATTCTTCTGGAAGTTCATCATCAGGATCAAACAGTAAAACAAGTTTCACATCATTTCCGTCTTTTGATCCAAATATTTCAACAACAAGAAATGGAAAAAAGCTTCAATGCAACATTGTGTTGAACATTGAAAATGATCCGGAATATTCTGAAGAGTTAGCAAAAAGCCATATGTCTTTATTGGGAACTGTTCTTGAATCTTATGGTAGTTTTGTTGCAGGTCGAATCGGGAATCCAATGCTGACAAAGGAAGATTACGACCAGATCGATGCTGAAGAGATGGAACTGATGGACATAAAATGGTGCTTGGCCAGTGTGTTGAGGAGAGCTGAGAAATTCAAGCAAATCACTGGAAGAGATGATCTTCGTGACGCTGGTACTTCTACTTTAGGTTTTGACAAATCTAAAGTCACTTGTTTCCGTTGCAGGGAAAAAGGACACTTCAAGAGGGAGTGCAAAAACCGCGAAGCAAGTGGAGCTCAAAATCCGTTCTACAACAATAATGATTACTATCGAAAGGCCATCTACCATCAAGTTGCTCAACAACCATCTCAACAACATCAACATCAAGCACAAACTGCACATGGAAGACACATTATTGAAGACTCTGGAAAGAGAGCTTGTGCGGTTAATCAAGATTCTTCAAAAAGAGCTGATGGTAGTGCATTGATAATAGATCAAGATGATGAAAAACTACCCGAGGGTTTTAGCTGGGAGAATTTTACTTGGGATAACTATACTCCTGATCAAGCCACAGCTTACACAGCTTTTGTTGCCAAAGTTGAAGAAGATAGTGATGATGATCGTGAGTATTGGGCGAGAAAATATGAAGCTGATATGAAATTGATTGCTAAAAGTGATAGTGAAGATGAAAAGGTTAAAAAGAAAAAGAAAAAGGTAAAAACACCAGTGAGCAGTGATGATGAAGAAATTCCAGTGATCAAAAGGAAAGTAAAGGTTGAAGTTGCAAAGTTCAAAGTTGATAAAGAAGTTGATGCAAAGAAGATTCCTGTGAAGTGTGACATTTGTGAAGCTATAAAGAAGCAGAACAGCACACTGATTTACAACTTGAACAGTTTGAAGGAATCTTATGATGTTCTGAACAAAGCTATGAATCAATACAATCATACAAGTGAAGAACAAGCAACTGCAATGAAGACACTTCAGGGTGCTTTCATGATAAAGCAGAAAGTTGTTAACAACTACATCGAGAAGTGTGCTGCTCTTGAACAAAAGTTGGAGTTGCAAAGAATTGAGACTGAAAGATTAAATCGTTTGTTGAAAAGTTACTCATGTACTTCGTATGTTATTGACAGGATCTATCCAACAGTAGAAGGCATGAAGGCGTTTGAGGAAGAGGAGATTTCTGAGTCAAAGCATTCTGAAGAACAGAAAGGTTCTGAAGAAAAGACTCCTGAAAAGAAGAAAGTAAAGAAGAAGGATGCTAAAGAGAATGATTCTGGTAAGAAACGAAGTTTCAGTTACAACAAGTGTCCACCCCCGCTTGAAAATGGATATTCTCCTAGAAATCCAAATTCGGAGAGAGTTGAAAAAGCTACAAATTTACAGTGGGAGTCGGAGTCGTCAGTTAACTTGCTAGAAAATATTGATGTGACGTTTACATCATCTGACACTGATCATGAGTCCGAGTTAATAAAGAAAGTTGTCGATCAGGTGTTGGATAGAGATGAAACTGAGGAGTCAAAGTTGGAGTCAAAGTCAGAGTCAAAGTCAGAGTCAGAGTCAAAGTCTGGTTCTGAAAGTTCAAGTTCGACAGTCAACAGTCAACATTCCAAAATCTTCAGTCAAAAGGGTTTACAACAAAGAATTCCTGTTATCAAAATCTAATTTGAGTGACGAAACATTCAAAGTTGCATATATATTGAATGATTCCGACAAATTATATTCTGATGAGGAATTTCCAATAAGAGGTGTAAAAACTGAGATGATAAAAAAGGTTTTTAAACTTACAGAAATTAACATTTCTGAAATAAAAGATTTAAATCTTACTGATAAACCTAAAAAATACACCTCAAGAGTACAACAAAGATTAAACAAGAAAAAAGGGTTATAGTTCTGGTTCTGGATTTCACAAGAAACAAAACCCTAACCGTAATTTCAAAATGAAAGGTCTTGGTTTTACTCCAACTGAAAAACAGAAAAATGAAAAATATGTTCGTGATTTTAAAGCAAAAATGACATTTGTTTCAGGAACTAGCTCAGAAGAGGAAGAAAAGAAAGAATTCTGGAGGCAGTCAAACAGTGAGTTCCTTGCAAAGAAACAAGATGACATGAAGAAGATGGCTGAGCAGAAGAAAGATACGAGAACCTGTTTCCAATGCAACACTGTTGGTCATATTGCCAAGAATTGTTACAAGGCAATACAATCAAAACAGGGAGTTTCTCGTAAACTGAAAGAGAAAGTTGTGTTTGAACCACCAATTGACAGAACTAAATTGTTCAAGAATTCGACTTTTGAAATTGGTGAAAGTTCAAACAGGTTTTACAAGAAAAGAGGAAATCTTGACAACCAGAAATGGGTTGTTAAGAAATCTGATAGTAGTTCTAGCAATGATTCTGATTCTTCGAAATCAGAAGAGCTATTTTCTGGCGATGAATCTGATTCCACAAAATCAGATGAGCCACAGGTTGAAGTAAAAGGAGAAAAATCAGTTCTGACTGTGGATGATGAAAATTTTCCATCACTTCGGACAGAAAATTATAAAAAGAAAATTGGTAAAGTTGAGATTTCAAACCAATTTTATGATGACAAAAAGGTTTTCGATGTTGAGAAAGTCTTTAACTCCAAAGTTCATCATATTTTTGGAAAAATGATTGACAGGAAGGTCAAAGGAGTAAAGGAGTTTTACGAGAAGAAGACGAAGAAAGAAAAAGTTGAACCATCCCTGGTTTGTGACTGGGATGGTACATATTACGAACAGTAAGTCTCTGGACTTGCCGGAGCTCCCAGGTTGGTAAGAGTGGAGCAGGAATCGGCATCTATCTTTCTTGGTTGGTAACTTTACAAGTGATACAAATGGTAAAGTACAGGTGATATCATTTAAACTGTTAGTTTTATACAAATAGTATGATTGGTAGAAAAACCTACAAGAGGTTGAAGAAGGTTTACACTTACAAGTGGTAAATTCAAGGACATTAAGTTGTACTTGGTTTTTCCTACAAGTGGTTAATCAAGGTCATTAACTTGAACTTGATTGGACCATACTCTCATGTGATATTTGATGACAATGTGATGAACCAAAACCCTAACTTTACAAGTGGTAAAATCAATCAACAAAACTTATTTTCTGGAAAAACCATTTGATTAAAACAAACTTAAGTGTTTTGAAATAAATGGGAAAATAGTTTGTTGTGAGGGGGAGTTCTGATTGTTTATGCCAAGTGGATGGCGAATTGAAGCAATTTGATATCAGTTGTCACTTTATTGTATAGTTTATGTTCAAATATCCTAAAATGTGTTTGCATTTTAGGGGGAGTAAAAATTTCTGAAAATCCAAAAACATTTGAAAATTTGAAAAAGACAAAAACATGATAAAAAATGAAAAATGAGTTTTGTTGTATAAAAGAGGAAATGATAGTACATCAGTGGACTATCACAACATGCTAAAGAATTGGAAAGTCAAAAGTGATAAACGGTCTCACTGATGATGTGCCAGTAGGTTTTTGCACATTTAGTAGATTGTGACGAGATATAAACCTAAATTCAAACTTGCTTATATCGTGGGGAACATCTCTCGGATATATGGGTAACCCCCGAAATCTTGTTTGAAAGGTCCCTCTTTCTGAGATACTAGGTCTTTATACTCAGTGATATCTGGGGTATTATTCCGGGACTTCTGCTGAATGGAAGTTCTAACCTAGTCCTCGAATAATACTTTCTGCATGCTTGAAATACAGCGCTGCCCTCAGCAAATTGATGAAACAATAAAATTGATAGTCATTGCTGTTGTAATCAAAAGATCCTCTAAAGGGGACACACCCAAAAGTTGAGTCATGATCTCTCTGCTGAATGGTAGTTCTGACCTGAGCTCTCATGATTCTTCATAATTTATAACCCCTTACAGATATCATCTGTGGTATACTCACCTGTAAGACTGAATATTGGGATCTGGATACGGGAGTATATTCTGAGGTGGGACACGCGATTGAGTTTAAGTGATTAAGACATTAATATCGTATCTCGAAACAGTTGAATTTTGTGTGAGAATTTAAGTGGATCAGTATACTGACAATCTAAGTGAATCGTTAAGAACTTAAAATGAAATGAAGCTTAACGGTGTTGGTGATTTGTCTCATAAACTGATATGATCCTCTTACACAAGCTCACAAAAATATTGTCTGTAAATATTTCTTTACTGCATTTCATTACATAGAAAAATCCAAAAAGATTTTAGTGTGTTTTAGCATAAATTTTGAAAAATTCAAAAAGATTTTCGACAACTGGTGTTGGAGAGCTAATTTTCAAAATTTCGAGTGCTAAACATGATGAATAGATGGTTTGGGAGAGTGTATTGTTTTTGAAAATAAAAATGATATATCTTCAAGTGGTTCATAAAAGATTAACAGTGTAAAATCATTCTTTGTTTGTATAATTCTTGTAAGTGATTCATTAGATGGTGAGATTGTTTTTGCAAAGTTATCATCAGAAAATTTATTGTGAGGTAGAGGACGTGCAGGTTTCTAAGAGATAGAGCGCCAGGTTCCGATACCTGAGGAATGTGTGATTTCAACATGCCAGACTGCGATTCCAGCATATCGAAAGGGGGAGTCTAAAGACATCTGAGTAAAGATTGTTCGTGAGGAGTCTGTTGATGCTGAAAAGGAGTAGGAGATAAAGTTTGAGGATGCTTACACTGTGAGATATTTCAAAGAGCATTCAGACTGATAAAGACTGAAGATTGTGAAGACTCGACATTTAAGACTCGTCAACATCTGAGGGGGAGTCTGTTGGTGTACACATCTGTCATCTTCGTCTTATATCGAGTCTGGGTTGCAATGTCTGATAGCTTGAACGTGTCTGATAGCTTGAACGTGTCTGATAGCTTGAACATGTGTGTGTCATTTCAAGCTAACAAGCATTTAGTATAAATAGGCATGTCATGTTGTCATTTGAAGGTACCAGATCAGAGCCTTGTAATCGATACCGAAGTGCTGCCGGTATATTTTCTGCATGTAATCAGTGTTAAATCAATATACAAGATCTTTAAAGTGATATTCAAGCTGTTTCTACATTCGTTTCTTAGTTTCCGCCTCTGAAACGGATTAAATCTCTTCTAAACGACTCGTTTGGGTCACAAAACGATCCTACACTTAGCTTGTGCGACTATGATGTGTGCAAAATGCAACATATAAATTACATCAAATGTGGCATAAAACTAACCCTTTTTTAGTACTAATGTTGGAAAAAGTGTGTTTTTGTCTTCCTTTTGTATTTTCAGGATTAAATGAGCTCAAATGAACAAAAGACGCAAAAAGGCAGCTAAATCTAACATAAATACAAGAAAAGGAACAAACGTGGCATGCCTGACCCCCCCGACAGCATCTTCCCAAGCAAAATCAAGAAAACAGACGGCTGAACACGCCACGTGCTCAGTGAACACGGGGGCGTGCCCAAGGGCCAGTAGAAAAGACAAAGCTGTCGAAGCTTCTATCAACCACCACGGGGTCGTGCTCAGCGGACACGGGGCCGTGGTCAACTCTAAGATTCGCAGAATCTAGGGAAATCTTGATAGTACATATACGCTTCTGCACACGGGGGCGTGCCCAGCGGACACGGGGGCGTGGACAACTGATGCAGACAAACTGCAATTAATGAAGAAAGAGAAGGAAGATGGACACGGGGCCGTGCCCGAGCTACTGTTCAGCCTATAAATAGGGGTGCTTGGCTCATTTGCAAACCATCCCTTGGCACACCACCTCACTCAGACTTCACCCACCACCCACCACCCACCACCATCACAACACCATCATCCACCACCATCATTCGTTGTCCATCATAGAGTGTGTGAGTCGTCTCGGGATCCAAGATTGATCGTAAGAGTTCTTGACAATCAAAGGTCATGTTTGCCTAAGTCTCTTACATCACTTGGTGAAGACAAGTGTCTAGTGTAATACTTTTTATTTTTAATCCTTTTGCACTTTTTACTTGGTTATGTATTATTGACTTTAATAACTAGTTTCTTATGTTGAAGGTGATTCTTCCTTATCGTTTGTCTGTGGTGTCTTGGCATTATTTTACTGTCTATATAAAATAAAAGATTTTCACCATTCATATCTCCACGGTCTATATGGAGGTATGTTGGCTACCAGGTCGGGGGTTAAGGGAACGGTTTGGTAAGAGTCTTGCCTTGTTCAGTGTATAGATCCTGCAAGGACCTGGGTCAAATTTAGTAGGACCTCCTTCAATACCCACCGGTATTGGATGGCGGGGGTCCAAACTCTTTGATCCCCTCATATGTAAGCTACTATTAATACTTTAACCCGGCTACTAAGGACTGTATCCCTGCTGACTCAGACAACTTAGCGGAGGGTAACATCATCTTCAAAAGAGGGGCCTACCATAATATGCATTAATAACTTAATTAATTATCTTTCAATACTCCGACCCTTTTGGATTGTATCCTTGCTGACTCAAACTACTGGGTTGAGGGTAACGTCACCTTCAAAAGAGGGGCCTACTACAATAACTAAGATAATCTCTTAAAAAGTGCAAAAGTGCGGAAATAATCAAAGGTTACACTAAACCCGAGTCGAAGCCAAGTGATTCATCTTGTTTATCTGTTTTTATTTTTATTTTATTTTTCAGCATTTTAGTTAGTTTTTACTTTTCTAGTTTAAAACCTTTTTCTAAACTTTTGATTTGATTAGACGTTGAGGATACACCGGTACTAAAAGCTCTTGTGTCCTTGGACGACCTCGGTATCTTACCAACACTATACTACGCTCACGATGGGTGCACTTGCCCATATGTGTGTTTGGTGTTAGTAAAATATCGTGTTTTATAAATTTAAAAACTTGACTAACGTGTAAAAAGGGCATAAAAATATACATTAAAAACCTATACACCACACGCGCATCAAGTTTTTGGCGCCGTTGCCGGGGACACAAGGATTTTAAGAAATTTAGGAATCAGCGGCCTAATCGTTTTTTCTAATTTTTCTGTTTTTTTAAGGATTTTCTTAATTTTTTTAGTTTTTGCAGAGCTCAGCACGGGCCGTGCCTGGTCGGACACGGGCTGTGCCCAGCATTGTCACTGGCAGCTTTTATTTTACGAGTTACAGAGAGTTGAGCACGGGGCCGTGTTCGTGCAACACGGGGCCGTGTCCAGCTCCCCAGTAACAGGGATCCGAAAAACAATCACTGTATCTCCGACCACGGGCCGTGTTCACCTGAGCACGGGGCCGTGGTGAATCTTCTGACCAACGTTCTTTTCTGTTTTTATTGCAGGACTTGGAACCCAGGCGCCACATCTGAACTTTCTACATAGTGTATGAGCTCCAATTCTAGTAGAGACATAAAAGAACCTCTAGAAGAAGCCGAACGCTTTCTCAGAAAAAGACTTAAAGCAAAAAACCAAGAGAAAGTTTCAGGGGACCCACTTCCAATGGCGGACCAACGTACCCTCATGGATTACCTACGACCCACTGTAGGTAATCTCGGCGCCGCCATCAATGCACCGAATGTCGAAGCCAACAACTTCGAACTTCGACCGCATTTGATACAAATTCTTCAAAACTCCGCAATCTTTCATGGGCTTGCGGACGAGGATCCCCATCTACATATTACTAATTTCTTAGAAATATGTGATACCTTTCGGATCAATGGAGCATCAAATGACGCCATCCGCCTTTGAATGTTTCCATTTTCACTAAAAGACCAAGCTAAGGCTTGGCTTAACACCCTCCCAGTTGGTTCGGTAAACACCTGGGATGAACTTTCCCAAAAGTTTCTATATAAGTATTTCCCTCATGCTAAAACGGCTAAATTAATGACTGAAATTAATACATATTCACAAGAGGATGGGGAATCCTTATATGAAACTTGGGAAAGGTTCAAGGAGAAACTAAGAAAGTGTCCTCATCACGGTCTTGCGGTATGGCAACAAGTATCCACTTTCTACAATGGGTTGTTGCCACACACAAGACAAACACTTGATTCTAGCTCCGGGGGACTTCTAGGTAATCGTCGCCCAAATGAAATATATAATCAAATTGAGGAAATTGCTCAAACCAATTTTCAGTGGCACACTCCCCGAGGCAATTAATCTATTGCCCCGGGCGCCCATAAAGTTGATGAAAGCACTTCTTTACAAGCCCAAATCGAGGCCCTTTCTTCAAAAATCAAAAAGTTAGAAATGGAAAAAACGGTCTCGGTTATGGCTTGTGAGGGGTGTGGTGGGCCACATGAAAATTGGAGTTGTATGAAAGAAGTAGATGATCAAACGGAAACGGTAAACTACATTGAAAATAGACCTAGGCCGTCTGGTCCTCCAACGGGTACCTACAACCAAGGATGGCGTAACCACCCTAACCTTGGTTGTAGAGATCCCGACAATAGTAATAACCAACAAAACCAACGAACTAACTTTCAACAACCACAAAACTTTTCTCAACAACAAGGTGGACGAGAAAGGCTTGAAGATTCTGTATCTCGCCTCATCTCCGACACCGAAAAGAAAAACTCGGATCGATTTCAGCAATTGGAATCGAATTTCAGAAATCAACAAGCTAGCATTCAAAACATTGAAAAACAATTAAATCAAATAGCTCAAAATTTCTCCGAGAGACCACAAGGCGCGTTACCAAGTAATACCGAAAGCAATCCAAAAGCGCAAGTACATCTCATCACATTGAGAAACCGAACTGTGGGTCCCGAGGAAGCTCCCTTACCGCCGGCTGAAAGAAGCCAATCCAGCCATACCACAACTCCACCCACGCCCCAACCAGAGAAGGCTTCTCCACCAATCCAAGAGCCCACTAAGACTCCTCCGGTTCCATACCCCGGTCGGTTAATTCGTCAAAAGACCGATGAGCAATTCGCAAAGTTCGAAAATTTACTAAAACAATTGCATGTTAATATTCCATTTATCGAAGTCCTAACCCAAATGCCTAAATATTCAAAATTTATGAGGGACTTCCTCACTCCTAAAAGGAAAATTGAATCATTGCAATTAGTTAACTTAGGCAAAGAATGCTCCGCCTTACTACTCAACAAGCTCCCACAAAAGAAGATTGATCCTGGAAGTTTCACGATTCCTTGCTCGATTGGGGAATCCCCCATTCGCAATGCACTAGCCGATCTTGGGGCTAGCATCAACCTCATGCCCACATCAATGTTCAAACGACTCGGCCTAGGAAAAACGTGCCCTACAAAGATGAGCATATAACTTGTCGACAGATCCGTCAAATATCCACAAGGTGTCGCTGAAAATCTATTGGTCAAAGTCGACAATTTCGTCTTCCCGACCGACTTTGTCATACTAGACATGGAAGAAGACGCCGATGTCCCTCTCATCCTAGGGAGGCCATTTCTAGCCACAGCCCAAGCAGTGGTAGACATGAATGACGGAACACTAACATTGAAGTTTGGGGACGAGGAAGTGAAGTTCGGAGTTGGAAAGAGAGTAGAAGACGAAGACCCGGTCAATTACATGAAGGTCATAGACTCAAGCTTGGATGACGCTCTCTGACGGTGTAGCATGGGATGCAAAACATCCCACTTGCGTGACATATGACCAGGCTTTGGGTCTAGCCAAGGACCCTTATAAACGTGGCACACCACGGAGGCATTCCGCGGAACTATCCTTAGTTTAGTTTAGATTAATTTTTATGTTTCCTAGTTTAGTTTTAATTTTCAGGAATAAAACACAGTCAGGATGGCAAAGGATAACAAGGGAAACTTGAACTAGCACCCCATGCACGAAAACAGGGCCATCCGACAAAATTTTCTTCATTACAGTAAGTTCAGCACGGGCCGTGCCCGCCCAACACGGCCCCGTGCTGCACAATCTGCAGAAAATTGCCCAGTTCAGGTAACTGGACACGTACCGTGTTCACCCAACACGCCCCCGTGCCCAGGCTTCTGTTTCTCTTTTTCAATTTTGTTACTGGAAATCTGAACACGTGGCCGTGCCCAGACGCCCAGTAACATAAAATTTTTCTTGTTCACACATTTTTACACATTCAATCAACCTAAAAACTTATTTTTGGGACACATTGAGGACAATGTGTAATTTAAGTGTGGGGGGATGCTAAAACTTTGAATCTTGCAAGTCCTAATTACAAGCCTTACACAAAACTCTATTGGAACCGCTAATCACCCCAAATTTTTTCAAATTTTTTTCATTTTTTTACTTGTCTAGGTTTAACTTGGGAATTTCAAGTTCTAAAAAGGTTATATTTTTATAAATTTACAACCGATAGCATCGTGATAAAAAGAACCAACATAAGAAAATTATGAAACGGCATGACAAGCTTAGTTAAAATTTGATTATATATACTTGATCACATAAAAACCCATTCCCACAAAAGTGAGTTTTGAGCCTTTACTGAGCATACAAATACATATCTTTAAACTAAATGCTCATTTTTCGTTTCTTGTGTGAATAGCCGCTTGGTTCTTACGACTCTAGAACTTGCCACAACGATACATTCCCGGTCCTTACCAACTTAAACCCGAGTAAGTAAATGATGGAGGCATTAGGATTAACCCTTTTTTATTTCTACACCATTATTTTTTTCTTTTTTCACCTACCCAAAATCCCCCTAGTTAACCCCTTTGAGCCTAAACCTTTTCATTTCTTAACCCAAAAACAAACACCCTTTCACCTACCAAAACCTTTTATTTTATTTTTAACCCTTTGTTTTAGTAACAATCTCGGTTTTTCGTATGACTTTTAAAAAAAAATAATAAAAAAAAATGTTGATGATGAAGCAAAAAAAAAAAAAGAAATAAACAAACAAGTTCATCAAAAATAACTTTGTTTGAATAATGGCTTCATCAAAATAAAAATTTCATAAATAAAAAGTCTTACGAAAACCGACGCTTTTTACGCCTTTCGCCCTTTTACTAACCACTAACCCAACCACCTACCTTTAACCCAAGCCTAACCCTTCACCCAAAAGTTCTCTTGATATTTACAAAGGTATATAGTTAAAAAGGAGGAGGATTGATTGCTTGGCAAGCCTATAGTAGGAGTAAGTTCCATGCCGCTCTCGAGTGATTCACTAAAATACATATTCGGCCGAGTGTTGAGTGATCCCCCGTGAGGTATGTGAACTTGTATATAAATGGAATTTTAAATAGGCATGTTATGCCCTAATAAGTAATTTATCTTATGTAATGTTTTAAATAAATCATGACGAATAGGATTGTAAATAAATAAAAATAAAACTTAATAAAGAATCTTGGAAACCCGACACTCTATGACAAGCCCAAAAACCTTCTCGTCTACCCATTCCATTTGGGAGTGTAAAGCCACATTATAAAAAGTTTTGCTTGAGGACAAGCAAAGATTCAAATGTGGGGGGTATTCGATGTGTGCAAAATGCAACATATAAATTACATCAAATGTGGCATAAAACTAACCCTTTTTTAGTACTAATGTTGGAAAAAGTGTGTTTTTGTCTTCCTTTTGTATTTTCAGGATTAAATGAGCTCAAATGAACAAAAGAAGCAAAAATGCAGCTAAATCTAACATAAATATAAGAAAAGGAACAAACGTGGCATGCCTGACCCCCCCGACAGCATCTTCCCAAGCAAAATCAAGAAAACAGAAGGCTGAACACACCCCGTGCTCAGTGAACACGGGGGCGTGCCCAAGTGCCAGCAGAAAAGACAAAGTTGTAGAATCTTCTATCAACCACCACGGGGTCGTGCTCAGCGGACACGGGGCCGTGGTCAACTCTAAGATTCACAGAATCTGGGGAAATCTTGATCGTACAGATACGCTTCTGCACACGGGGGCGTGCCCAGCGGACACGGGGGCATGGTCAACTGATGCAGACAAACTGCAATTAATGAAGAAAGAGAAGGAAGATGGACACGGGGCCGTGCCCGAGCTACTGTTCAGCCTATAAATATGGGTGCTTGGCTCATTTGCAAACCATCCATTGGCACACCACCTCTCTCACACTTCACCCACCACCATCACAACACCATCATCCACCCCCATCATCCATTGTCCATCATAGAGTGTGTGAGTCGTCTCGGGATCCAAGATTGATTGTAAGAGTTCTTAACAATCAAAGGCCATGTTTGCCTAAGTCTCTTACATCACTTGGTGAAGACAAGTGTCTAGTGTAATACTTTTTATTTTTAATCTTTTTGCACTTTTTACTTGGTTATGTATTAATGACTTTAATAACTAGTTTCTTATGTTGAAGGTGATTCTTCCTTATCGTTTGTCCATGGTGTCTTGACATTATTTTACTGTCTATATAAAATAAAAGATTTTCACCATTCATATCTCCACGGTCTATATGGAGGTATGTTGGCTACCAGGTTGGGGGTTAAGGGAACGGTTTGGTAAGAGTCTTGCCTTGTTCAGTGTATAGATCCAGCAAGGACCTGGGTCAAATTTAGTAGGACATCCTTCAATACCCACCGGTATTGGATGGCGGGGGTCCAAACTCTTTGATCCCCTCATATGTAAACTACTATTAATACTTTAACCCGACTACTTAGGACTGTATCCCTGCTGACTCAGACAACTTAGCCGAGGGTAACGTCACCTTCAAAAGAGGGGCCTACCATAATATGCATTAATAAATTAATTAATTATCTTTCAATAATCCAACCCTTTAGGATTGTATCCTTGCTGACTCAAACTACTGGGGTGAGGGTAACGTCACCTTCAAAAGAGGGGCCTACTACAATAACTAAGATAATCACTTAAAAAGTGCAAAAGTGCGGAAATAATCAAAGGCTACACTAAACACGAGTCAGGGCCAAGTGATTCATCTTGTCTATCTGTTTTTATTTTTATTTTATTTTTCAGCATTTTAGTTATTTTTTATTTTTCTAGTTTAAAACCTTTTTCTAAACTTTTGATTTGATTAGACGTTGAGGATAAACTGATACTAAAAGCTCTTGTGTCCTTGGACGACCTCGGTATCTTGCCAACACTATACTACGCTCACGATGGGTGCACTTGCCCATATGTGTGTTTGGTGTTAGTAAAATATCGTGTTTTATAAATTTAAAAACTTGACTAACGTGTAAAAAGGGCATAAAAATATACATTAAAAACCTATACACCACACGCGCATCAGACTACACTTGTGCGACCAGGGCATGTATGATCAGATCAGATCTTGTGCGACCGACAAACTTGTTCGATTTGTTATGTGATTTTCCTAAAATCATGCAATCCATTCTAACAGTTTCCTAATTCTCATTCATTCAATCAAATCATCACTAACAGTTTCTATCTCTACTTTAAATGATCAAATCATGGTTCTTATCACAAAATTCATATGAACTCTAATCATATTCGAAACATAAGCAACAACTTATGCATCAAACTATCAGCTCATTGGATTTAAATCATCATACAACACCTCATACTCGCTCATGCATTTAATCCGAACACACATACATACAGCCGATTACATTGCATCTATTCAGTTCTTAGATCAATAACATGCAACCCGATTCATATAATCATCATCACATAAACCCTAATTCCAAATCAACACCAGTTCCACAATCATCATATAGGTTCGGTTTGATCATTTAAAGGCATCAACCAAATATATATATATATATATATCACTTGTTCATACATTACCACAACATCAAGGATCATTCATACAAACAACCCTAGCTATCACATCAAATCATGGAATCATAATATCATCTAACAAAACAATAATCGTGAAACACTAACCGGTTAGAATATAGGAAGAGGGATCGATCCAAATCAAGAAAGCTTCGAGAGGAAGGGGATGTGATGCCGTCGGCTTCGAGAGAGAGGGAGGAGAGAACTAGGGTTTGGTGTGTGTTGTGTTTTTCAAGTAATGAGTAGTATACCCCCTCCTCATGAGGTTATGCGCAACAATTGGAATGGGCCGAACCCTTTACATGGGCTGCCCCTTTTGGTTTCGAGTACAAAAGTGTGGGCCGAGAAGGGTGTGGAACAAACGCCCAAAGGCTTGTGCGACTGGACATGAGTTATACGATTACATTATATATATACATTCATTACACATACTCACATAACATGTAACATTATTAAAACCAACATATCGATTAATCACATAAGGTTCATACACGTTACATCAAGCACAAAGATAGGTTCTGGAATACGAGTTGTCACAGACTGAATCCAATATACATAATTTAGATAAACCTTTAATTTGTTTAAGGGTTTGTCGCCACAATCACAAGGCTTGAATGTATGCATTTTAATAATACCGCATAGATGTTTGTATCAGTAAGGCATGCAGTTATTTTTCAAAATATAACTTTGATTTAAACTATGATTTATTTCAATACCTTGTATTGTGCATTTTACCTATGGTTTTAGTTGACATATTTCACTTGCCATACATGACATTTGGTTACACATTACATGATTTACATTTGACAATAGACATTGGTTACACATAAATATTTTGGCATTTGACAAGACATTTTGGTGGTTTGTTTGGGTAAGTGATTTAAATAACGAGGCGTGTGTAATGTGATAAAAGCATGGTGGATACGCCGCTGGTACTTCCTATATATAAGTGCTTTTATGATATTACATATCGTGACGTTATTTAATCCATTTCAGTTTTGGCATATTACATTTTACACAAATAACATATTTTCACAAGACATTGTTTTACAAACAGTTTATTTTATACAACTCATTTTACTTAATTACTTATTTAACCATACACCTTTCTTTTATATCTTCTAATTTCTTATCAAATTTTTCGTATGATTTGTAAAAGAAAACACTTAACAAGATTCATGACTAACTTTTATTAAACATTTCTTTAAACTTAAGTCATGAATCCTATTTTAACAAAACCTATGTATCTCACAGGCATTTTTATGCTGACGTACCTCTT
The DNA here is from genome assembly GCA_030545235.1 of Helianthus tuberosus. Lineage (NCBI taxonomy): Eukaryota > Viridiplantae > Streptophyta > Magnoliopsida > Asterales > Asteraceae > Helianthus > Helianthus tuberosus. The sequence continues at coordinate 45 of JARYGA010012918.1, read as the reverse complement.
TTCACATGTGTTTTCAAGAGCTGATGCGTAGGAATGATCAAGATA
>JARYGA010012917.1:0-18122 GCA_030545235.1 Helianthus tuberosus | reverse complement strand
CCATTAAGTATAATAAGCCCATTTGTTTATAAAAATAGCCCACTAGTATATGTAAGCCTTTCATTTTTATAAAAACCCTTTTTATAAAAATTTACTAAGTATAGATGTTAGTAAATAAAAACACACTAGTTTTTATAAGTTTCAAAACATCCGAAATTTGTTATCGATGACATATTTATTTTCGTGTCGAAAGATCGTCTAAACGTCGTAGTAACTCCCCGGATTGGCAATTCACTTATGTAGTCGTCCGTCGTTCATTTTGACCATAATTGGTGTCCGATTATTCTAATCGTCCGCAACTCGTTTTAAGGCGTAATTATGTGAAGTCTCGTAGGACTTTTGTTATAACATGTTTTGAGTTTAAAAGTGACATGAGATTCAAGTTCCTACAATGATATATATAACTAATACACCAAGTAATATATCACTCAAAAATTGTTAAAGTAACCAAATATATATTTTCTAAAAAAAATATATATTTTTCTTGTCTTTTATTTTGTAAACCCTTCTTTAATAACCTTTTTAAATCTTGTAGAGATTTACCCAAAAATGTTGTTATTTTATAAAATAAAGTTTTTATAAAAATTGGCCATATAACCTTTGTATTTTTGTCTTAACCATGTTTCATTAAACATATCATTTTCTTTAGTAAATCAACAACAATATTTTCAACATCTTAACTAAACATTATGAGACTTTTATAACATGAAATTATCAAGATGATATCCAAATCATGTAGGGTTTTAACCATGATCATTTCATATGCTAACAAGTTCAAAAACCAAGTTACATTTTAGTTTTAACAACTTTTATAAAAATCTCTAGTTGTATGTTACTTTTTATAATCTTGTAAAAGTCTTGTTTTTAATTAAAAACCCTAAATACTTTCACAAGATCACTAGATATGATCATCCCTTTAATCCTTTATGTTAAAACCCTTTAACATAAACATGTATAATTTTTGGATCATGTCTTTCAACATCTTCTAACACTTTATTTGTAGCATAATCATCATAACAAGATCTAATATGCATATAACAAGTCTAAGATCACAATATAAACAATCATAATTATATCATGATTTTTATCTTTGCTTCATTGTATTTTTCTTGTTCATTATGAATGATTATATAGTTATTATTAGTTATAATAACAATCATAAACATAAAATGTATAAAAAAAAATAAAGAAGCTTACTTCTAGCACAAGGCTAGGGATGATCTTAGAGATTAATAAGAACTAAGAAGATGATGATCTTGATGTTAGAACACTTTTGTATGGATAAAAATCCTTCCTTTCACTTCCAAGAGCTTTAGATCACCTCATGTTCCAAAGAAATCCATGTTGATCATGAAGGAGATGATAAAAATTATTGGGTTTTTGATGTGTTCTTGAGAAAAAGATGAAGATAGTTAGAGTGTTCTTGGTTGGTGATGGATGAAGATGAGGAGTAATGAGGTTAAAGACTTAATGGCTAAGTGTTGAAAATAATCACCAAACTTACCCACTTGTAACACAAAGTAAATACTTAGATATTTTGCCATAATAAACAAGGGGGTGGGACCCCTTGTTCACGGTCATGAGAGGGGGGGGGGGGTCTTATGTGGTAAGAAAACTTAGTTATTTTTAAGACTTTGAATGAATTAGTAAGTTGTAAGTACTTTGGTGTTTAGGGTTTGCAATTTTCCGAGATGATTCGAGACTTGTAATAACCATAAACTAGCTTTGCAAGACCAAAAAAAATAACCACTAGTTCGCTACATGTGCCAAAATATAGTTCGGCTAGTTGTTTAGCGTTCGTTTCGCTAGTAAATAGTCGAAAGGTACACTTAAGGAAGTTGTAAGAAAAGTTTCCGTTATGTGTGAAATTGATATTCCATAAATATTTTCATATGAAATTGGTGCCTAAACATCAATTTTGCATCTTGTAATAAAATTACAATTGCTGAATTTTGCGGAAAAAGAATGAAATGGTCACTTTTAGCGCGTTTCGGACAGTTTTTAGTGCTACCGAGCATTGGTAAAATATTAACCAAACTCTTGTATTCCCATATAGGGTTTAATATATAATTGATGTTGGACTCTCATCCGAGTCCTAAAGATGTCATTTTAGATGTTTTCTGCGAATCCGGAGTTTTCGTCAGCACTCTAGTTCACTAGGCACTACTCTAGTTGTTTCGATGAATTGTTTGCACTATTTCAAATGTACCCAATAAAAATGAATCATGTGTAATAACCAATGAATATTCCATGAGTTTTCTAAGATGTATACCATGTAATCATGCAATCAGAATATTCAAAACACATGCTTGTATAATGTAAATCATTGTTTTAAATGTAAGTAAATTACCCGAAAGTGGCAGTTGTCACATTCTCCCCTTGTTATTTAGAATTTCGTCCCGAAATTCTAGCTATGTTATTCTTTGCAGGAGTTTTCGGAAATAGGTGGGGATATTTTTCCTTCATTCGGTCTTCACGTTCCCAAGTATACTCGGGTCCGTGACGAGAGTTCCAACGAACCTTTACTAACTTGATACGACTTCTCCGTGTTTTATTGACCTTCCAGTCCGTGACCTCAACAGGTTCTTCAGTGAAATGGAGTTTGTCGTCAATGTGAATTTCATCCATAGGGATGGTAACGGTTACTTGTATTGGACTCTTTTTAAGATTCGTCACATGAAACGTGTGGTGTACACTGCTAAGTTCATCTGGTAACTTCAACTTGTAGGCAACAGTGCCAATCTTTTCTAAGATTTCAAATGGTCCAATGTAACGCGGGTTAAGCTTTCCACGTTTACCGAACCTCACTACGCCTTTCCAAGGTGAGACTTTCAATAAAACTTTCTCTCCAACCTCGAAAGATGCTTGTTTTCGTTTTCCATCAGCGTAGAACTTTTGTCGATCGCGAGCCGCCTTGATACGGTCTCGGATCTGAAAAATTTTATCCGTAGTATCTTGGACTAGTTCCGGACCAATTAATTGACTATCGCCCGTTTCCGCCCAACATAGCGGAGAGCGACACTTTCGACCATAAAGAGCTTCAAACGGTGCAGCTCGTATACTTGTATGGTACCTGTTATTGTAGGAAAACTCAACTAGAGGTAGATGATTATCCCAATTGCCACCTAAATCCATAACACATGCACGAAGCATATCTTCGAGTGTTTGGATTGTCCGTTCGCTCTGGCCGTCAGTTTGTGGATGAAAGGCCGTACTTAGATTCAATTGAGATCCAAAGGCCTGTTGAAATGATTTCCATATTCTTGAAACAAAACGACCGTCTCGGTCCGAAATGATTGAAATAGGCACTCCATGACGAGCCACTATTTCTTTGAGATATATTTCCGCTAGTTTCTCAGTACTATCCTTCTCCCGAATCGGTAAGAAGTGTGCGGACTTTGTCAACCTATCCACGATTACCCATATCATGTCATGACCTTTCGAGGTCCTGGGTAACTTCGTAATGAAGTCCATCGATATTTGTTCCCATTTCCAAGCGGGAATCTCGGGTTGTTGTAGTAACCCTGATGGTTTCTGATACTCTGCCTTGACCTTAGCGCAGGTCAAGCATTTTCCAACATAGAAAGCGACATCCTTTTTGAGGTTAGGCCACCAATAGTACTCCTTTAAGTCCTGGTACATCTTATCTGATCCAGGATGGATCGAGTACTTTGACCTATGTGCTTCCTCAAAAATGAGATCTCGGAGACCTCCAAAGAATGGAACCCAAATTCTACCCGCAAGGTACAAAGTTCCATCCTCCTTTGGTATTAACTGTTTTTCCATGCCTCGAAGTGATTCTTCTAGAATATGTTCTTCCTTGAGCGCTTCTTGTTGTGCATTTTGAATCCGTGCGGTAAGATCTGTGTGAATTGTCATCTCTAGTGCTCGCACTCTTAGTGTTTTAACTCGTTCCTTGCGGCTCAAGGCGTCTGCTACAACGTTCGCCTTGCCCGGATGGTACTTGATTTCACAATCATAGTCGTTTAATAATTCAACCCAACATCGCTGACGCATATTTAATTCTTTTTGGTTGAATATGTGTTGTAGACTCCTATGATCTGTGAAGATAGTGCACTGTGTACCATATAAGTAATGCCGCCAAATTTTCAAAGCAAATACCACCGCGCCTAGCTCTAGGTCGTGAGTGGTATAGTTCTTCTCGTGAACTTTCAGTTGGCGGGACGCGTACGCGATAACCTTTTTACGTTGCATGAGTACACAACCCAACCCTTGATGCGAAGCATCACAGTATACCACAAAGTCATCGGTACCGTCGGGTAATGATAAGATTGGTGCAATGCACAACTTGTCTTTAAGATGTTGAAATGCTGCTTCTTGTTTCTCTCCCCAATCGAATTTCCTGTCTTTCTGTGTAAGAGAAGTTAGCGGTTGAGCAATCTTTGAAAAATTCTCAATAAATCTCCGATAATATCCCGCTAAGCCCAAAAATTGTCGCACTTCAGTAGGAGTCTTGGGTGCTTCCCAATTCTTAATCGATTCAATCTTCGACGGGTCTACTTGAATACCCTTCTCGTTCACTATATGCCCGAGAAATTGCACTTCACGAATCCAAAACTCACATTTGGAAAACTTCGCGTATAGTTTCTCCTCCTTGAGTAGTTCTAAGATGGTTCTCAAATGTTGTTCATGCTCGTCTGCCGATCGTGAGTATATCAAGATGTCGTCAATGAACACTATGACGAATTTGTCGAGATACGGCTTGCACACGCGGTTCATTAAATCCATGAAGACCGCCGGTGCGTTCGTTAAACCAAAAGGCATAACGAGAAACTCGTAATGACCGTAACGAGTCCGAAAAGCCGTTTTCGGTATGCTTTCTTCTTGAATCCGTAACTGATGATACCCCGATCGTAAGTCTATCTTTGAATAAAAACTCGACCCTTGAAGTTGATCGAATAAGTCGTCAATCCTCGGTAGTGGATACCGATTCTTGATGGTGAGTTTATTCAACTCTCTGTAGTCGATACACATTCTGAATGTCCCGTCCTTCTTTTTCACAAAAAGAACTGGAGCTCCCCAAGGCGAGAAACTCGGTCTTATGAATCCCTTATCCAACAACTCTTGAAGTTGTGTGGACAATTCCTGCATTTCAGAAGGTGCTAATCGATATGGAGATTTAGCTACGGGTGCGGCTCCTGGTACCAAGTCGATGTGAAATTCGACTTGTCGATAAGGCGGTAGTCCTGGCAAGTCTTCAGGAAATTCTTTTACTACCGGAATATTGGTCAACTTCGGCCCATCGGCCTTCTTGTCTACAACATGCGCTAGAAAGGCAATATAACCTTTCCGTAAGTATTTCTGTGCTTTCATGCAATTGATGATCCGCAATGGGGTGTCACGCTTCTCTCCATGTATAACAAGTGTCTCTTTGTTCGGTAGTGGTAGGCGAATGATCTTCTCGTGGCAAACGACTTCGGCTCGATTGTTGGATAGCCAATCCATGCCAACCACTACGTCGAAACTACCCAATTCAACGGGTAAGAGATCGATATTGAATTTTTGTTCGCCAAGTTCTAAGGTACACTCCTTAACAACTTCTCCCGTCTCTATTAGTCTACCGTTAGCCAATTCTATAGAATATGGAACATCTAGTTTACTAGGTTCCAAGCCCAGAATATTTTTAAATTCTATAGAAATAAAACTAAAATCGGCTCCGGTATCAAATAATATGGATGCGAAATGATCATTTAGGAGAAACGTACCAGTGACCACATTAGGGTCTTGGCGCGCATCCTTGGCCCCAATCACAAAAGATCGACCATGAGCTTGAATTTCTTTAGGACAGTCTTTCTTGTAGTGATCTTTGCTTCCGCATCCAAAACATCCTTGATTACTACCATTCCCGTTCCCATTCTTGTTACCAAAACCACTTCCCGATCCGGTATTATTTCCCGTTCCCCAACATGACTCGGCACGGTGGCCAAGCTTGCCACACTTATCACACTTGACAACTCGACAATCACCCACGTGATGAAATTTGCATCGTTCACACTTAGGTAAAGTACCAGCGTACTTCTTAGGACCAGTGTCGTTTGTGGCTACAAACGCCTTTGCATCCCTTTGCGAGTTGTTCTGTCGCCTGTTGTTGTTGTTGTTGTTGTTGTTGTTGTTGTTGTTGGGGTTATTGTTATTGTTGTTGTGGTTGTTGTTACTGTTGTTGTTATTACTACGGGTTCCCCTCTTGAAATTCGAGTAACTCCTCTTTCCACGGTTGGAAGACTCAACATGTGTTTCCTTCTTGTCATCACCTTTCTCAGTGAATATCTTCATCCTGACCCCGTCTTCAGTAAGACTCACGGCTATAGTCACAGCCTGAGTAATAGTCGTGGGTTTAGCTGCAGTAACCAGACTTCGAATCTTGTCAGAAAGTCCCCAGATATAGCGTTCGATACGCTTGTATTCTGGTGTTACAAGATAAGGAATCACGCGGGACAGATCGTGAAATCTTTGCGTATATCCCGTGATATCAGCTCCGACCATGGTAAGGTTCCAAAACTCGTTCTCCAACTTCTGGAGTTCAGCACGAGAACAGTACTTATCCCTCATACGTTCCTTCAGTTCCTCCCAAGTCAACGCATAAGCAGCGTTATCACCCAAAGTTTGCACTTGTAGGTTCCACCAGGTAAGGGCCTCGTTGAGAAACAAGCCAGTAACGAAAGTGACTTGCTGATTAGCAGAACATCTGCTCATTCTGATGGTGGAATCCGTTTTCTCAGTCCATCTCACATAAGCCACAGCACCGCCTGTGCCATCATAGTTAAGCGGCTTGCAGTCTAGAAACTGCTTGAATGTGCACCCTGAAATTGGACAACGGATTTTGAATGAGCAAATAGTGAATCACACGAATAGATTTAGAAAGAAATTTGATGTGTTGTAATAAAAACGAATAAACGTTACCCGGAATATTTGTTCCACCTGAAGGACCGCTTGGACCCTGGCCTCCCGATCCGCCGGTGCCACCACTTTGTTCGACACGGGATGCCTCATACAGTGCGATAGCTTGAGCGATTCTCTGTTCTATAAGTGCATTCAGTTCCGCCTCGGTCGTAGGCATTTGTGGGGGTGGGGGTGGATCAGTTCGTGAACGTAAGCCTCTCCTTGGTGGCATGATTCTTCCAAAGGAGAAATAGGATAAAGATTAGACGTTGATTTTGTTTGTTCAAAAAGAAATATTCATAACATTAACAATAATATCACCACCAAATATATAATGCGAGTAAATAAGTTAACATAAATAATAAGAGATGTCCAACCAGACCTCTCATTTGCATTTAATAGATAACACCAAGTTTTTCATATATATAGTCAACCGGTTACATAATCGTTTGAAAGGAACAAAAATAGACTCGGGCTACATAACCCGGTCATACTAGTCTAGTACAACAAAAGAGATAATAAAGTCTTCCTTCCAACTGCGTTTTCCGCTGTATGTCGGCTGTCTTCAAACTTGGTGGAGCATCAAATATGTACACAAAACGACTATAATTACCCGTCCCAAAAGTATACTACCGGTAACCATAGTCTATGCTGGGGGAAAAGCTGGTGGTGGAATCGGAAACAACAACCTGTGGACATCAGAGACCCTACCCTCCAAATCTAGAACCAGACGGTTCAGGAATACAATCTGCTGCTCGAGCGTCAGTACCCGAGTAGGTAAATCCACTGGCGGTAGATCCGCTGGTGGCATCTGAGGTGGTAGTGGGGGTAATGGTGGTGACCCTGGTGGTGGTGGTGGATCCTGGGGTGGTGAATGGGCTGGTGGTGGTGGTGCATGAAGTACCAAGCTAAGCAGGTGGGTAAGCTCATCCTCGAGTTCACTAACTCGACGGATAATAAAGTCTATCTGATGCTCAAGTGTGAGCACACGAGCCGGTAACTCGGTAGTAGCAACTAAGTAATGCAATGGGTGGTATGGGTCTGTGATGGGCATATCATGTGGGTATAGGTCCATGTCTCCGGGTGGTACATGAGCATGTCCAGAGGGTCCTGCCTCGTCAGTATGGTCTATATGTGGTAGAATAGGAGCAACATGATCATGTGCAGGGACAACTGACTCATCAGGTATGACATCATCCAGCTCAATGTCTGCATTGCGCTGTAGGCCAATGGCCTGCAGTGCAGAGGAAGTAACAGATGCATAAGAAGAAGCATCTGCATCAGTATCGGAATCAGAAGAGATAATAATAATCGGAACCACCGGTGCAGCAACCTCTAGAATAACCAAGTCATGAACATCCCCGTCTCCCAACTCATCACCCAAATGCTCCACTGGAATCACAGGAACTACAGCATCGTCATCCTCGTCGAAGTCGCCAATAAAAGGCATAATGGCAAGAGGAAGAACATCCAAGGGTATAACCTCTATCACATGTTCACCCGCTGGGTGACCTAGAATAACCATCTCGTTGAGTATAGGTGGGATAGCTACCACATCATCATCGATGATGTTGCCCAGATGTGCGAACGGCTGGAAATCATCCATGTCGCTGTCAGAAGTAGAGTCGCTATCAGATAAGATGACCTGTACCTCCGGCACAATGTCATCGTCAGACACAATCTCCATGGGGTCTACATCGTCGTAAATGTTACTTCCTTCGGAGGAAGACATGATATCCTGAGAAATAAGTTGTTCGACACGTATGAGCATTTGTTATTTTACATATATACACAAAATGTATTTTTCACATAGAGTTCATTTTAAGTTATCCTACTTGAGTTGTGTGGATTAACTTAAAGTTGCATGTCTACCATTTAGATGACTAAGACACTAATGTCCTTGCTTGACTTGTATGAGATGAATTCTTGTTGAAAGTGGACCATGAAAAATGTTTATGCAAATGAAAACATGTGTTTGTGTTTAAATGGTTTTCATGAGAGATCCCTAGTGATTGTAGACTTAGACTCGGTAAAGAATCCTGGTTCACTACAATCGATGCTCTGATACCAGTCTGTCACACCCGCTCATAGCGGAAACGCAAGGTGTGATCTGTCTGGTTTTCATTGCATAAATACCGATGTACATGAACAAACTATATGAATAAAACATACTCCATTGCCATTACATAGTGTTTCCAAAAGATTACAACATAAGTTTAGTGTGTCGGTTACAAACCATTAACATAAAAGTAAAGTGTTATTGTTTCACACATTAACATGAAATAAACTACTAAGGGTTAAGCCATCATATTTCCTCAAAGAGGCGAAATATAATAGTTAAACCCTTCAAAAGATGGCATGGAGTTCTTGTACTTGTTATCTTGACTGGGAAATCCGACATGGTCCTTTAATTCCCTGAAATACATGTTAAGTTTGGAAAACATCAACAAAAGTTGGTGAATTCATGCAATTTAGTTGTAAACGATGTATGAAAAATGTGAGTTGTAGTATGTAAAGCGTCAATGAAATCGTTGATCATTAATGTTTTGCAAGGACATTAATATGTGTGACGAAATAGGAAGCAAACCAACCCTAGACGATTTTATGCCGATTCCTATCGACTGGGACACAAACGCACTCTTCTGTATGGGTCCACGACCAACAGTGGGGCTCGTCAAAACCCAATAGATCTAGTCCTTTGTTCCTTGGTCCAAACTGGATTAATGGTGCTTATAGTATGGCCCTAATTCGCACATGATCTATGGTGTTTCATTACCTAACTTTAACATACTCTGAACATGTATCTTCCCCGATAGTTGTAAAGTTGTAAAACATTTAAATGAATAGGGGAACATGAACTCACTGTATTGCGTCCTGAAAATAGATGTAAATAAGATCTCACGTGCGGTCGTCCTGAATAGCGTGGCGACCTACAAACGTTCTTATTTTTGTTAGACACTTCGGTCTTTGAAAAGAACTTGAGTACAAGTCTTGTGTCTTGAGTATATGTAAGACTTGTATGTCTTTACTGTTCGTTAACTGTGTATTCGATGTATGAGTTGTTCAATTGTTCGTTAACTGTGTATTCGATGAATGAGTTGTATAGTCGGATCTCGTCCGCTGAATCTCGTGTCTTGTATGTATCACTTGTATAGTTGTGTTACCAATAATAGTACCATTGGGCCAAGCCCATGTTTTCAAGTTATTGGGCTTAAATAGTGCTTGGCCTGAATAGTGTTGGGCCTCAAATAGTGTTGGGCCTCAAATAGTGTTGGGCCTCAAATAGTGTTGGGCCTCAAATAGTGTTGGGCTTAAATAGTGTTGGGCTTAAATAGTGTTGGGCTTAAATAGCGTTGGGCTTGAATAGTGTTGGGCTTGAATAGTGTTGGGCTTGAATAGTGTTGGGCTTGAATAGTGTTGGGCTTAAATAGTGTTGGGCTTTGGCCCATATGTTTGGTGTTTGGGCTTAGCCCATGAATTTATGTTAAGCCCACAATGAAGTTAAGCCCATTAAGAAAACTAAGCCCATTAAGTGTAAGTAGCCCATTAAGTATAATAAGCCCATTTGTTTATAAAAATAGCCCACTAGTATATGTAAGCCTTTCATTTTTATAAAAACCCTTTTTATAAAAATTTACTAAGTATAGATGTTAGTAAATAAAAACACACCAGTTTTTATAAGTTTCAAAACATCCGAAATTTGTTATCGATGACATATTTATTTTCGTGTCGAAAGATCGTCTAAACGTCGTAGTAACTCCCCGGATTGGCAATTCACTTATGTAGTCGTCTGTCGTTCATTTTGACCATAATTGGTGTCCGATTATTCTAATCGTCCGCAACTCGTTTTAAGGCATAATTATGTGAAGTCTCGTAGGACTTTTGTTATAACATGTTTTGAGTTTAAAAGTGACATGAGATTCAAGTTCCTACAATGATATATATAACTAATACACCAAGTAATATATCACTCAAAAATTGTTAAAGTAACCAAATATATATTTTCTAAAAAAAATATATATTTTTCTTGTCTTTTATTTTGTAAACCCTTCTTTAATAACCTTTTTAAATCTTGTAGAGATTTACCCAAAAATGTTGTTATTTTATAAAATAAAGTTTTTATAAAAATTGGCCATATAACCTTTGTATTTTTGTCTTAACCATGTTTCATTAAACATATCATTTTCTTTAGTAAATCAACAACAATATTTTCAACATCTTAACTAAACATTATGAGACTTTTATAACATGAAATTATCAAGATGATATCCAAATCATGTAGGGTTTTAACCATGATCATTTCATATGCTAACAAGTTCAAAAACCAAGTTACATTTTAGTTTTAAACAACTTTTATAAAAATCTCTAGTTGTATGTTACTTTTTATAATCTTGTAAAAGTCTTGTTTTTAATTAAAAAACCCTAAATACTTTCACAAGATCACTAGATATGATCATCCCTTTAATCCTTTATGTTAAAACCCTTTAACATAAACATGTATAATTTTTAGATCATGTCTTTCAACATCTTCTAACACTTTATTTGTAGCATAATCATCATAACAAGATCTAATATGCATATAACAAGTCTAAGATCACAATATAAACAATCATAATTATATCATGATTTTTATCTTTGCTTCATTGTATTTTTCTTGTTCATTATGAATGATTATATAGTTATTATTAGTTATAATAACAATGATAAACATAAAATGTATAAAAAAAAAATAAAGAAGCTTTCTTCTAGCACAAGGCTAGGGATGATCTTAGAGATTAATAAGAACTAAGAAGATGATGATCTTGATGTTAGAACACTTTTGTATGGATAAAAAATCCTTCCTTTCACTTCCAAGAGCTTTAGATCACCTCATGTTCCAAAGAAATCCATGTTGATCATGAAGGAGATGATAAAAATTATTGGGTTTTTTGATGTGTTCTTGAGAAAAAGATGAAGATAGTTAGAGTGTTCTTGGTTGGTGATGGATGAAGATGAGGAGTAATGAGGTTAAAGACTTAATGGCTAAGTGTTGAAAATAATCACCAAACTTACCCACTTGTAACACAAAGTAAATACTTAGATATTTTGCCATAATAAACAAGGGGGTGGGACCCCTTGTTCACGGTCATGAGAGGGGGGGGGGGTCTTATGTGGTAAAAATAACTTAGTTATTTTTAAGACTTTGAATGAATTAGTAAGTTGTAAGTACTTTGGTGTTTAGGGTTTGCAATTTTCCGAGATGATTCGAGACTTGTAATAACCATAAACTAGCTTTGCAAGACCAAAAAAAATAACCACTAGTTCGCTACATGTGCCAAAATATAGTTCGGCTAGTTGTTTAGCGTTCGTTTCGCTAGTAAATAGTCGAAAGGTACACTTAAGGAAGTTGTAAGAAAAGTTTCCGTTATGTGTGAAATTGATATTCCATAAATATTTTCATATGAAATTGGTGCCTAAACATCAATTTTGCATCTTGTAATAAAATTACAATTGCTGAATTTTGCGGAAAAAGAATGAAATGGTCACTTTTAGCGCGTTTCGGACAGTTTTTAGTGCTACCGAGCATTGGTAAAAATATTAACCAAACTCTTGTATTCCCATATAGGGTTTAATATATAATTGATGTTGGACTCTCATCCGAGTCCTAAAGATGTCATTTTAGATGTTTTCTGCGAATCCGGAGTTTTCGTCAGCACTCTAGTTCACTAGGCACTACTCTAGTTGTTTCGATGAATTGTTTGCACTATTTCAAATGTACCCAATAAAAATGAATCATGTGTAATAACCAATGAATATTCCATGAGTTTTCTAAGATGTATACCATCTGATCATGCAGTCAGAATATTCAAAACACATGCTTGTATAATGTAAATCATTGTTTTAAATGTAAGTAAATTACCCGAAAGTGGCAGTTGTCACACAATATGATTGGTGGCTTGATCCTGGTCATGTCACGCCTCCAAGCGGTGGTACTCCGCGTGTGGATTTTGGGGGTGTGACATAACTGTTTGCTTGTTGACTAAATCTAATATGGAAACAATTTAACTAAATAGCAAAATATTCGGATAATAAAAAACCAATCGTACAAGACACCTTGGTCGCACAAGATATCTTCAGTCGCACAAGGCTTGCTGAATCGTACAAGATGTAATGTTGTTTAACTGTTGGGCCTCAAAGCCCAATCTCAGACGCACAACAGTGTTCAGTCGCATAAGATCATCTGATCACACAAGAGGAGTTATCGGTTTAAGAATTTTGGGCCGTGTATAGGTAAATGAATATTAATGTTGGGCTTATTTGTAAACTGGGCCGAGTATGTGTAGGATCGCACAAGACTTATGGTTATTTATTGGGCCGGGTTATTCTTTGGGGCATCATTTTGTGAATCGCACAAGTCGGTTATGTTATGAATGTTAACGTGATAAAGTGTGTTTGCCATGATCCGCATGTGTTACCTATGTGCTATCTACGTGATGCTTGTATGCACTACTTGAAACCAAAACCTGACTTGTATTGGTAACCATGTTAGGACGTGGTTGACCACTAGCTGCTAGACTTGACCTTTCTGTGTAATCTGCCGAGCAAACCAAGGTGAGTTCACACTAGCCAAGGCATGGGATTCCCAGGGGTTGGGAATGGGATTGAATAACTACTCATACAACTATTACTATTAAACAGATTATTATTGTCCTCGGTTGAAGGGCACGTACGTAAAACCTACGTACAGTTATACTTACTACTGTCCTCGGATTGAAGGGCACGTACGTAAAGCCTACGTACACGATCTTAAGACCATCACCTCTATCAAAGGAAGTCCCTCAATTATCGACTTAATCGCCGAGGCCTAGGGCGAGCGGGTCATTAGTTAATAGTGCTATTAGGTTTAACAAACCTCACACCGTGCCAGTCGGACGGGCGTGTACTAATGGACTATGGGCAAAGGGTCAATGCTGATAGACATTGACTTAGGGCACCTCTTATATTTTCGTAGCAGTCGATACGCGTGGTCTTGTAACACATGGGAAGCCCCCACTAATCATCGCACGCATGCCTGGACTGGCAGCAAGGATTAACGCGATACATGGTTTACAAAACGAATATATACGATTTATGAAACGAATACTTAAACCAAACAACTATCTGTGAACTCGCTCAACTTTGTTGTTGATTCGTTGCTACATGCCTTGCAGGTCATTAGGTACCCATGGAGCTTGCACAGGGAGGAACAGTCGTTGTGGGACATGGCGATGTGTGCCGTGCTTTAGACATTCCTTATTTCATATTTAATACTTGCTATGGGTTTTACAAATTATGCTTCCGCTAAACACTTAACTATGCTTTGGTTTTGAACACCTTTCATATTGGTTTGTTGAATTATGTTTACTTATCTACCTGTTCAATATGATTGGTGGCTTGATCCTGGTCAGTCACGCCTCCAAGCGGTGATACTCCGCGAGTGGATTTTGGGGGTGTGACAGATTGGTATCAGAGCCATTGGTTATAGAGAACTTGGTTTTAATAAAGGAAAACGTTTTTGTTAAAACCAGACTATAACCTGTACAGTGCTCTACGATCCACAACAACGCTTCACTCCACGTGCAAGACTCGATATTCTAGGTGATATGGTTTATGTTATATTACCTACATGATAGATTACATAGAACTTTGCTCATGATATGCTTAGTTAGTATAGCTACTGTTGCTTGAACACGTATGTGCTTACTCTCTCCTGTCATCGCATTTTCGCGAACCCTTCTCACTCATGTTTCCCTTGATATGAAGATCATGTCTGGATGCATTAACATGACACAAGCCCAGTTGACGGCTCTGATTAACGAACAGGTTGCTGCGGCACTTGCAGCCGCACAAGCAGGAGGTATACCCTGCTGTTTAAAACTCATTCTAGGATCTTTAAGTCCTACTCTCGTGAACCTACCCTTGTGTTAAACTTTGTCCTTTCTTATACCCACAACAGGTCAGCATGCTCAGCCACCTGTGTGCACCTTCAAAACTTTTATGGACTGCCGACCCACTACTTTTAGCGGCACTGAAGGAGCAGTAGGTCTCCTCCACTGGTTTGAGAAACTAGAATCTGTGTTCGAAATGTGTGAATGCCCTGAGGCACGCAGGGTGAAGTATGCTACCGGCACTCTTGAGGGTTTAGCCCTCACATGGTGGAACGCTTAGGTCCAAATGCTGGGGTTGGTTGCTGCTAACGCCACCCCATGGAACAATTTCAAAGAGATGATTAAGGAAGAATACTGCAGTCGTGATGACATTCATAAGCTGGAAGTTGAGTTCTTCAACCTCAAGATGACGGGGTCAGAAATTGAGGCGTTTACAAATAGATCGAATGAGCTTGCATTAATGTGTCCTACTATGGTGGACCCTCCAATTAAGCGTATCGAGCTATATCTTAAGGGTCTAGTGCCGGAGATCCAAAGTCATGTGACTTCAGCAAACCTCGCCACCTATCAGCAGGTTGTTCAGTTGGCTCACCGTCTCACTGATCAGGCGGTGGAGCAAAACAGGTTACCAAAACGTATTAGTGCTACATCTACCTCTGAAACTCCTAGCGACAACAAACGTAAATGGGATGGAGCTTCAAGCAGAGGTTCGACTTCTGTTCAGTCCCAGTCGCAGCAGAGAAGAACTGAAGATTATAAGAGCCCTGGTCAGCAATCCTCTGGTAGCCAAGGGCAGAGTGGTTATCGAGGGAACCTTCCAAAGTGCAACAGATGCAACAAACATCATAGCGGTCAGTGCAACAAGGTTCGTTGTCAGAGGTGTCTTAAGTTGGGTCACGAAGCTAAGGATTGTAGGAGCTTACGACCTGCAAATCAGAACCAGCGACAACAGCCACCAGCTCCACAGGATCAACAACAGCAACAACGAGACAACAAAGGGTGCTTTCAGTGTGGAGCTGAAGGCCACTTCAAGAGAGATTGTCCCCAGCTGAACAGGAACCCTAACAACAACAACAATAACAACAACAACAACAACAACAACCAGGGGAATGGGAACAACAGGGGTAATAATGGCAATGGTGCAAGGGGCCGTGCGTTCGTTATTGGCAATGGAGAAGCTAGGAATGATCCCAATGTTGTGACGGGTAAGTTCCTTCTCGACGACTTTTACGTTACTGTCTTATTTGATTCGGGTGCTGATACTAGTTATGTGTCCCAAAAAGTTAGTCAACTGCTTAAGCATACCCCAACACCTTTAAACCCCAAGCACGATGTAGAGTTAGCTAATGGTAAAAGTATAGAGGTCACACACGTAGTCAAAGGTTGTAATCTTGTACTAGCCGATCACACTTTCCCGATCGACCTCATTCCTATCACTCTGGGTAGTTTCGACGTTGTCATAGGGATGGACTGGTTATCCCAACACCAAGCAGAGATTCTTTGCAACGAGAAGATTGTTCGTATTCCTCGCCTAGGTGATGAACCTCTCATGATTCGTGGCGACAAGAGTGGTGCTGTTGTGAGCATCATGTAATATTCGAAAATTTAAAAAAAAAAAAAAATAACAATATAAAAAGAATTAATAAAAGCCTAAAGAGATTTGATAATTAATTGTAGGTTAAATTATTTACACCTTGCTAATTGATGTGTATATGTGACGTTATGGTATGGAAAAAAAAAAGAATAAAGTAATAAGGAAACATGTATAAGAAAATATGGAATTTGAATCTCATATTCAATTTGATTGTAACCGACAAAAATCATTTCCATCTTAATTCCTTGTTTCTCGTACACAAGCACTAGTATTCTTTTTGTATTTTCAAGAATCATTATCGTAGAACTCGTTGTTCATCAAAGGAAAACCTTAAAACGGTTCCATCGGAATGGCTTCTGAATAAGTTCTTTCGAGTTACCGTCAAGCAGCAACCATCTATTTCACTTAACCTATACACGATCAGGTCGCATCACCATTCATCGTCGCTGTCGGGTTTCACACCACCGTAGCACCTTTGTTTGCGGGAGTTTTGTCACACCGCACTACCTTTCGCAACCACAACTAATCATCCCCGCTGTCATCGGCCGGTTCACGAGTAACTACCATCGGTGCGAACCAAGTCGACAATGTCATGATCAACCATCCCACCACCGCAACTAATTGCCGACGCCTCCGCTGGTTCGAATCGCCTTCTTCGCAACATGGGCCACCGCGAATCAGGTGTGACCACCGTTTGCCATCATTGCCGCCTTCGGTTACCATGAACCGCCACTGCCGCCATCTTGTTCCTTCCGATTTGAGGTTCGCAAAAGTTTTGAGGATGACTCGATTTAATTATGGATTCCTTTGCTTTGCTTGCTAATCTAAGGTACGGATTCTGTTTTTCTTTCATCGTAGTATACTTTTATTTTCGTTACTCGTGTGTACGGATTCTTTGGTCTTCTCATCAGAGTATTTTTTTTTATCATATCCGTTACTTTGCAGTACGGATTTTGTCTGTTTCCGTTAGTTGTTTCATTTCACATTTATTATTTGATAAGTTCATAGTAGCATGCAATAGACTTTAGCAATTGTAATCATTGTTGCATGTTCTCGTTAGCATTATGTTCAGTTGCATGCGAATGGCTTTAGTTTTTGTACTCTGTCACCCGAGCATGTTTGGTTTGGTTTGGTTTGGTTCGGTTTGGTTTGGTTTGGTTTGTGGAGATGGAACAATGGGTGCACGTCGTACTCACTGTCTCATAGGTGCATGGACTAGCTAGCTGTGTACCTGTTTGGTTGTTTAGGCTCGTGGGTGCTTCCGTCTCACGTGACTTGGTTTGTTATTATTTGTAGTCACGTATTCTAATATCTGTTTCTGATCTGATATGTTTATAATATTGTCTGGTATGCTTTGTATGTCTGATTATGATCTGCCTCAGGTTATGTTCAGTATTTGTTCAAGTGTCAGTTTTGGTTTTGTGTTCAAAAATTTCTTATTTCTTTCTTTATGTCCTTTCTTTACTTGTACTATTTGATTTTTCCGTTACTGGGCAACCTTTGGCTCAGCCGTAGTTTTCTTTGTTGTGTTTTCTTTTTGTTGACAGGTAATCCGGGGAATGTTGGGAACTAGTGATGATGAGAGTAAAATGCGGTTCAAGAATAAAGACTTTTATTTATTTCAACATTTTGAATTAATTAATACTTAGGATTCTTGGTTTGTTTTAAGACTTTGGTTGTCTTTCGAATTCAACTTTTCTTCGTTCATTGGAATGTGTTTG
>JARYGA010012915.1:0-26110 GCA_030545235.1 Helianthus tuberosus | reverse complement strand
GTGCAGACTTGGTTAGTCGGTCTATGATCACCCAGATAGTGTCATTCCCCCGCTGAGATCTAGGTAACCCAGTGACGAAGTCCATGGAAATTTGCTCCCATTTCCATGTTGGTATCTCGGGTTGTTGCAGCAACCCTGATAGATTTTGATGCTTGATTTTGGTCCTCGCATAGGTCAAGCATTTGCTAATGTACTTGGAAATGCTAGCTTTCATACTAGGCCACCAGTATATGGTTTGAAGGTCATGGTACATCTTATCGGCGCCTGGATATACCGAGTAGCAAGACTTGTGTGCCTCGTCCATCACAAGTTCTCGTAGGTTTCCATAGACTCGAACCCATATACGCTCCATGAAGTAGTAAGTGTCATCTTCCTTGAGTTCAAGTCACTTTTCCATGACCCGCAGGGATTCAGCAAGCAGATTTTCTTCCTTTAGTGCTTCAACCTGAGTGTTTCGGATTTGAGTAGGAAGATTGGAGTGAATCGTAAGCTATAACGCACGTACATGCTTGGGTTTCATTTCCTTTTGGCTGAGGGCATCGGTTACAATGTTATCCTTTCCTGGATGGTACTTTATCGCGCACTCATAGTCGTTTAGGAGTTCGACCTATCGACGCTGTCGCATGTTCAACTCCTTTTGATTAAAGATATGCTGGAGACTCTTGTTGCGACATCTGTGCTTGTATAATCATTGTACAAACTCTGAATAATTCAATATCAATAAAACAATGTGTTTAATCCCAATGTTTGTTATTTATGTTTGACATTTTTCACGTTTTGATTTTTGATCGATTTTAAACTCTATATCGCTTTCTAGAAAGTTATACGCAAACTGATGCGTAAACGTAATCAGTTTAATGAGACAAACACTTCGGAACAGCAAAATAAGCTTAACATACCTTAAATACCCTTTACATAACTTAGAAATAAGTTTTAAATGGTTTGGTATGGCAAAAACAAATTTATTCGCTCACAGGGACTATTTGCGTCAAACTGCAAAAGTCTGCCATTTCGTATGGTAACATACATTCCAGAACATGATCATAAGCTAAACATACCATAAATAACCTTAACATAGCTTAGAAATAAGCTTTTAGTGGTTCGGTATGCGAAAATACACTTATTTGATCAAACAGGGACTAAAAGCGTCAAAAACGGCGTAAGTTTGCATTTACGAACATATCTTACGTTATGACCACATCCGGACATCCAAAAATTGTTTTAGTCACTAAAATATTTTATTTTAGTGATCGGAGTGCAAAAATTCCATTCGTCGCTTAATTTGGATCGTTTTAACGTCCGTTCGAGTTTCGTCGTAATTAACCGAACAACGTGACCGTATGACCAAACGAGCCAACATCCTTGATTTTTCCAAGCATATTTTGAGTCCCCTATACTTTTACGACCTTGTAGAGCCTTGCAAATGGCTTAAGGGGGGGGGGAGTCAAATATGTCAAAAACCAGCTTAAACACATGCAGGGACCAAACCTGTAAAATTTGAAGCTTTTGCTGAACTAAAGAGAGGTCGCGGGCCGCGTAGGCTAGCCCTATCTCCTACGCGGGGTGTGACAGAACACCTAGTGACAGAAACTTGATTTTCAGCAAACTGTTTGCAAATTCAGGGACTTTTAGGCAATTTCTAATGTTTTGGGGAACAAGTTAACACCTCTCCAAGTATATTAGCTGTCCCTAAACACTTGTATGGCCAAGATTAATTGCTTGGGGAACACATATCCACTTGTAATGATCTTGTTCATTATCCAAAAGTATAAATACCCGTCCTTTCTTCCTCATTCTTTTCTCATTCTCATTTTTGGGACTCTAAGTGGAGGATTTCCTGCTAAGGAGCCACCTACCTGAGTTCTAATACCTTCTTTCCAGCCTTTGAACACCTTGTAAGTGTTCTTTCATGGCTTAGTTGTTATTTTCAGCCATTTAGAGCTGAAAGTCAAAACATAAAGCATTGTTTTCTGCAAACACATGACATTTGATTTAAACTTAGGTTTATTCAAAAACATTGTTTTGTACATTTTTCCTATGGGGTTGAGTAAATACTATCTATTCACCATACATGACATTTGTTTTCACATAGACATTATCATATGGTTTGAGTAGATACTTTCTACTTGCCATACATTACATTTGATTATACATGACACTGAATATGGTTTACACATAAACATTTAGACATTGGTTTAAACAAGACATTTTGGTTGGTTATTGATAATTGACTTATATAACGAGGCTATGTGTTATATGATAAAAGCATGGTCGATACGCCGCTGGTACTTCCTATATATAAGTGCTTTTATTATATTACATATCGTAGCGTTATCTAAACCACTTCGACAAAGACATGAAACATTTTATACAAAGACACGACATTGTTTTACGAATTACATATTTTATACAAATTCATTTTTACTTGGTTCTTCATTTAACCATGCATTATTCTTTTATTATCATCTGATTTTCACTTCGATTTTCATATGATTTTATAAAAGAAAACAGTTTCACAAGGTTCACGACTACTTTTGTTAAACGCTTCTTTTAACTACCAGTCATGAATCATTTATCAACAAAACCTATGTATCTCACAGGCATTTTTATGCTGACGTACCTATTTTGGCATGTGTTTCAGGTGCTAATGCATGATGATGTTTGTGCTACACTTAGGCGGGCTCGGACCTTAGTGAGTTAAAAGACAGTTTAAATATGTTATGTTTTCGTTAATTCATAAGACAATGTAAACACTTTAATAAATAATACAAAACTTTAATTACTATGGTTGTGGAACAATAATTCAATCGCTCCACTCCCCGACGTTTCTGCCGCGGTTTGTTGTTTTTACGTGGTCACGGTGTGACACTTGTGATCGGTGTAAATGGTGCACTTGGTACCGTACAAGTAATGTCTCCATATCTTGAGTGCGAACAATACTGCTCCCTACTCCAAATCGTGGTTAGTGTAGTTCTTTTCGTGGACCTTGAGTTGGCGTGAAGCGTAAACAATGACTTTCTCGCGTTGCATTAGCACACAACCGAGCCGTTGTATGGAGGCGTCACAGTAGACAACGAAGTCTTCTGTGCCTTCTGGTAAAGAGAGAATAGGTGCACTACAAAGTTTCATCTTCAACTGTTAAAACACGGATTCCTGAGCATCACCCCACCGATAGGTGACACCCTTCTGAGTTAGAGTCGTAAGAGGCTGCACGATCTTCGAAAAGTATTTGATGAACCTTCAGTGGTAACATGCCAAACCCAAGAATTGACGGATTTTGGTTGGAGTTCGAGGTGTAGGACAATTCTTAATAGAGTCAATCTTTGCTGGATCGACATGAATCCCATCTTCCTTGACTACGTGGCCGAGGAAATGGACTTCACGAAGCCAGAAGTCACATTTCAAGAATTTAGCATAAAGTTGCTCGTTTCGTAGGAGTTTAAGAATAAGGTGTAGATGCTGCTCGTGTTCCTCCTAACTCTTAGAATAAATCAGGATGTCGTCGATGAATAGAATAATAAATTTATCCAAGTAAGGTTTGCACACTCCGTTCATGAGGTCCATGAAAACCGCAAGCGCATTTGTCAACCCGAATGGCATAACAAGGAACTCGTAGTGTCCGTAGCGAGTCCTGAATGCTGTTTTGAAGATGTCTTCGTCTCGGGATCTCAACTGATGATAGCCCGATCTCAGATCAATCTTGGAATAGAAGCTCGACCCTTGCAACTGGTTGAATAGATCATTAATACACGGGAGTGGATAACGGTTCTTCGCAGTCACCTTATTGAGTTCACGGTAGTGTATACACATACGGAAGGTATCGTCTTTCTTCTTGATGAACAATACGGGGGCTCCGCAGGGCGATGAGCTAGGATGAATGAAACCTTTGTCAAAAAGCTCTTTCAATTGTGTGAACAATTCTTCCAATTCAGATGGGGCTAGACGGTATGGTGCACGAGCTATAGGTGCCATTCCAGGAGTTAGCTCGATTTGAAATTCGACTTGCCTGTGTGGTGGGAGACCAGGTAATCCCTCAGGAAATACCTCAGGAAAGTCGGGTATGAAAGGGATATCGCCAATCTTCTTCTCTTTGGCTTGGGTGTCAGTAACAAGAGCTAAGAAAGCAGTGTGGCCCTTTCGGAAACACTTCTAGGCCTTAAGGAACGACATGATGCCCACAACAGCACCACTCTTGTCACCATGAATAGTGAGAGGTTCATCGTTAGGATGCGGGATGCGGACAATCTTCTCCTCGCAGAGTATTTCCGCTCGGTGTTGGGATAACCAGTCCATCCCAATAACGACAACGAAACTACCAAGAACGCTGGGAATTAGATCGATATAGAAAGTCTGACCAGCTAGAGCGAGTTTACAACCCTTGATAATGTGTGTGGCCTCAAGGTTTTTACCGTTCGCTTGTTCTACAACATGCTTGGAGTTCAGAGGTATTGGGGCATGCTTAAGTATCTAACTAACCCTTGAGGACACATAACTAGTATTGGCTCCCGAATCGAATAAAACAGAAACAAAGTAGTCGTCCAGTATAAACTTACCCGTCACGACATTGGGATCGTTTCTTGCCTCTCCTTGTCTAATCACAAAAACACGCCCTTTGGCACCATTGTCTTCATTGTTGTTTCGATTGTTTTTAAGACCCTTACTAAATTAACAGTTTTCATATAGTTTACGAAAATAAACATGTAAACATGATTACATATACGTTGAAAAATACGGTTAAATTAAAACTTTTACAAATTTAAAAATAATACTACATAATGTAATTGAGTTCGTCATTTTACAATAATGACGAGGCAACATGCGGAAGCTTCTTTTTCATGTGTTCGGTTCTTGTACATCCCTTGATCTTCATCCGGGAACCCTTGACATTTACCTATGATCAAAACAAACTTAAAAGTTAGTTTTGATAGCTTATAAACAAGTTTAAACAAGTCTGAAATACAAAGTAAGCAAAACAAACAGAATTGCCAGTTCTGAAGTTTGTCGCGGGCCGCGAGAGATTTAACCTCAGCTTTCGCGGGTGGCCACAGCTCGTGGCGGGGCGCGACAACCATTCCCTTCTCCGTCGAGGGGCGTGACAGCCACTTTTCGACAGAAGGTTTGTTCTGTTGAGCTGCACTGGCCCTGCTCAAATTTTTAACCAAAATTCTAACTTTAAAACCTCATAACTTTTGATCTAGATGTCTATTTTGAGTGATTCTTTTTCCTACACGACCGTAAATAAATCACGGACTCGTTTACCATCTTTGTTCTCGCCAAAATCCGATTTATAAGCTAAATACTTATAATCCTTTTTCTAATTATTCGACCTGTTTCGTAATTCATTATTAACACTTATTTCTCGTTTATGATTATGTCATAAACGACTACTTTAACTCCCAATATTTAACTTATACTTATTACTTAGTGAATTACTCGGCCATTTTACGAGTTATGCACGTAATTCGTTTTGACCCGTTTAGAGCGACTTTTATGCATTTAGGCATCAAACACGCTCTTTTCTTTTTACACTTCGTATTCCCATTTTAAATTACCTACTTATATCCCAACATAACTATTTTTGTGGTGGATTAAACAAGATAAACCAATTATCCAAATTTTTACCCTTCGGATGGTCATTTTACGTAAATGAGCTATTCTTAGGCATTTAACCCACGAGAGGCAAGCCTATAACTTTTTTGCTTATCTACCACCTACTTGGTCATGTTACATGTTCTTAAACAACCTCTAAGGGTCGTTTGCCCGGTTTACCCATCCAGGGCTTTTTGGTCAATTTTAGTTCCTCATTTTACTACAAAGTACTTCCAATAATTATTTGACCAAAATATCACTTTTAAGTATAACTCTATTTATGCGTACCTGGCTCGGGTCAACATATTGACCCGTTTTAATACATTGTCTCAAAATTTCTAAGCCATAGAATCACTAATCCATGAGCCGTATTATCCTGTGAGCGTATGTCTCAACAAACGCTTATTAGTCGTTAATTGTCAAATGGTATCAACGTTACCATTTGACCTGTTTGTTCTAAATGACCAAATATTTTGCACTTATAATCGAATGGTATTTCTTTACCATTTCATTAAGTAACTCATTTCGGACTTTTTTACCAATTTGATTAAGTTTCTTAAATCTGTTTCTTACGCGTTTACCTAACATGGCTTATGCCATTTGGTGCCATTTTAAAACATTGACTTTGATTCATTTATACTTAATTAAATCACCATTCTACACTTTTTATTCGTTTAGACTTACTTACAAAGTAGCCGTTCAAAAACTCAGTTTTACCTTAGCCTTTTCATGGCTAATTTACCGTTTTACCTCTATTTACCATTAGACATGGTTTTTATTCTTTATATTGTCACACCCCGACCGTGTAAAACAACGAAACTGTGGCGGAAACGTCGGGGAGTGGAGCGACAGAATTATTGTTTCACAACCATGGATTCAAAAGTTTCGTTTTATTTAGTTATTAAACATTTACATTGTCTTAAAGTTAAAACAAACAAGTTCACATATCGACTATCATCATTATTAAGTCAGTAAGGCCTTGTCCGGTCCTAAGTGAGCATGCATCCTAGTCACAATCAACATCATTCAACACCACCTGAAACATACGTGAAAATAAAGTCAGCATGAAAATGCCGGCGAGCACATAGGTTTTGTGTGAGTGTTAGATTCATGGCTCGTTTATCACATATGAATCACCCCAAAACAATTGAAAACAGTAAAATAGGGGAACTATGTACTCACATTGAATTGCAAGGTATCCTTGATCTAATGAACTAACAATGCTCGGGAAAACCAAGGAAATCAAGTGGTACCTAGTAATCGGATCGCTAAGTTAATAAATCGACACCTAAATCGGAAGATCGGGTAGAATGAGGTCTTGTAAACCAAATGAGTATTGGAACTCATGTGGTATGGTTTAACAAAGCCTACATTCTAAATCGGAACCTATCCTAAGTGCTTACGACCCATTACGGCCCATTAAGGTAGCATACGCTACTTTAACGCGTCGTTCGCGCAAATGCGCGTTCGAGATGCCTAACTAGTCCTATGACAAGTATTATATGCCCTAACATGTTTAAATATGTTGCATAATTAGTTAAGTGACAAAAGTTAAGTTGCATATGCTTAAAAACAAATTATGCATGAAAAGGGCATTTTGGTCATTTTCCTAAGGCATTTAATCTACCTATCATACAACTAATTAAACTAAGTGACCATAAGGTATAACCAGAGAAGGTTATTCCCTATACAACTATGGTCACTAAACATGCTTGGTCGGACCCTAACGATCGACCAACGGGTCGGGTTCGAAAGTCTAAGTGGTTGTCAAGACCGCTTGACTTACGACCCTAAACAAGCACTTGACTAAAAGTGACGAGTTAAACATGTTAAAACATGTTTAACTAAGTTAGAAGACAGGTTTGATATCAAAACAAAGTGTTTTGATACCCGAAAATAGCTTCGTCACAAAATACGCATAAACACGTATTTTGACCGAAATTTTCACTCGTCACTTCAACTAATCGACGTGGTAATCAGTAGGTATAGTCACAAGGGACTATAACCATCATGATTACGCTCACGTTGCAAAGTTCGGTTAAACTTTGACTTGACCAAATCGTGGTCAAAGCAAAAAGTCAAACACTGTTTGACTTCCATGCTTGAAAAGCATAAACAAGCATGAAAGAATCTTACAAAGGGTCCAAGTGAGGAAGAATTGATCTAAAATACTCAGGTATGAAGCCTTAGCTTCAACTTAGAGCAGATTTGATCAATTTGAGCAAGGAATGAAGGTTGAATTTGGTGGGTATTTTGTTGTTGCATCCGTCTGTAGACTTCGTCTTGTATCGAGTCTTGTTTGTATATCGATAGATCAGGGCACATTGTACGATAAAAATGTCAAAAATAGGTTGAAAGGTAATTTAGCACGGAATTACATCTTGTAATTCCGCACGAAATCATCAAGCCATTTCAAACGGAATTACTGATTCCGCTTGAAACTTGATTTCGTTTGAGCCGGTTCAAGCGGAATTACCAAGCCTATATATACCCTTAGGTGTCGTGTCATTTGAAATGAGATTAGATTCCGGTTTGAGAGCCGAAGTGCTGCCGAAGTGTCTACTCGCTGTAATTCTTTGTCAAATCAATCTAAAGACAGTTTAAAGTGAATATCTAGCTGAATTGAACTTGATACGTCTGTTTCCGCCTTTCGTATCGAGCAAAAACTCTTCTGATCGACTCATTCGGGTCAGAAAACGATCCTACAAGTGGTATCAGAGCTCAGGAGGAAGAGTTCATAACAATTCAGCTGCAATTTCTGATTTCTACACCTTCTTTTCAAAATTAAACAACTTTTCACGGTCAAAATGTCTTGAATTTCACACATTATGTGCGCAATAGTGTTTTAACAAAGCCTTGAAAGTTTCAGATCTAAAATCGGACTAGAACCTAATCAATTTTGACAAAAACAGCTCGAGATGATGATGTCAGCAGCATTTCACACGGAATTATACCTTAATTTCGCTTGAAATCAGTATTTCGTTTGAGTGATTCCGTTTGAAATCACTATTTCGCTTCAATCTGTCATTCCATTTGAGAGTGTCACACGGAATAAGTAATTTCGCTCGAAAGTGGTATTTTGTTTGGTGATTTCACACGAAATCAGTAATTTCGTGTGAAAAGGATATTTCGTTTGAACTGATTTCGCTTGAAGTTGTCTTGTAGTTGATTCCGCTTGAAAAGGTTATTCCGCTTGAAAACTGATTCCGTT
Source organism: Helianthus tuberosus (assembly GCA_030545235.1). Classification (NCBI taxonomy): domain Eukaryota; kingdom Viridiplantae; phylum Streptophyta; class Magnoliopsida; order Asterales; family Asteraceae; genus Helianthus; species Helianthus tuberosus. The sequence continues at coordinate 17,310 of JARYGA010012915.1, read as the reverse complement.
TCAAAACTGTGATTGTGAATTTTTGAAAACCGAATCATGGAAGAGGAATTTTACAACGCATTTGCTACTCCGAGTACCCCGATTACTCTTGCACAGAACACAATGTTAGAAAATGAAACGGGCACTATGCAAAAACCGCCAGAACTTATGAACATTGAGGAGTATAAAGGTTGGGAGGAACGATTTGAGAATTGGGTACAAGCAAATTATTTGGATGCTTGGGAATGTGTTGAGACGAAATATGTTAGACCGATGACTGATGATGAGGAGATTATGGCTATTAAAGATCTTAGTGCTGAAGATAGAATGAAATACAAAGATGAGAAGATGATGACGAGTTTATTGCATCAAGCTGTTAAAGAAGATATATTGGTTTTATTGCAACATAATGGAACTGCGTATTCAATTTGGAGAGCCTTAAAATCTAAGTTTGTTGGAAGCAAAGAAATGATCAAGAACAAGAAATGGCTTTTGAAGAAAGAATTTGATCTATTTCGTGGTTTGAGAACTGAGATATTGCAATCTGTTAGTCAGCATGAAGAGAGTGAGCATCACAAAAGATAATGAAGAATTAATTGAGAAGTTGGCTGATGCGTTGCCACATGAAACTTGGGGCACATATCTGATGATGTTGAGAAATAAGAAAGACTTTAGCAATCTAACACTGAGCAAGTTCATTGAGAAACTTGAAGCTTAGGAGATGGAACAGAGGAAAATCTCAAGAATGAAGGATTTTGATGGTGAACAAGATATCGGTCTTTATTACAAAGGAGGTATCAATGATAAGACCAACATGTCACCAAAGGTTGAGACTGCCTTCAATGCTAAAAGTTCATCTGGAGGGTCATCTAAAGGATCAAACAACAAAACAAGTTTTTCTTCATATCCGTCATTTGATCCAAGCTTTTCTGCAACCAAGAATGGCAAGAGATTGCAATGCAACATTGTTTTAAACCTTGAGAATGATGAAAATATCTCAGAAGAGGTTGCAAAAAGTCACATGTCTTTGTTAGGAACAGTGTTGGAGTCATATGGGAGTTTAGTTGCAGGTCGGATCGGGAATCCAATGTTGACAAAAGAGGATTATGATCAGATCGATGCCGAGGAGATGGAGTTAATGGATATAAAGAGGTGTTTGGCGAGTGTGTTGAGGAGAGCCGAAAAGTTTAAACAAATTACGGGAAGAGATGATTTCCGTGATGCAAATGTTTCTACTTTAGGATTTGATAAATCTAAAGTTAATTGTTTTCGTTGCAGGGAAAAGGACACTTCAAGAGAGAGTGCAAGAATCACGAAGCAAATGGAGCTCAAAATCCGGTCAACAACAACAATGACTATTATCGGAAAGCGATTTATCATCAAGTTGCTTAACAACCACATCAACAACAACCACAAACTGCTCATGCCAGAAAGGAAATTGAAGAATCATCAAAGAAATCCTGTATGGTTAATCAAGAAGATAAAAAATCATCAAAAGGATTCAGTTGGGATAAATATGTTTCAGCTGATAGTAAAGCATGTCTGATAAACCAAGATGATGAGAAATTACCAGAAGGGTTTAGCTGGGCAAATTTTAGTTGGGATAATTATGATCCTAACAAAACTTCAAATCACAAAGCTTTTGTTGCTCGAGTTGCTGAAGACAGTGATAATGATGATGATTATTATTCAAGAAGAATGGAAGCTCATTTAAAAATGCTAGAAGAGAGTGACAGTGATGATGAAAAAGCTAAAAAGAAAAAGAAGAAAGTTAAAAAACCAGTCAGCAGTGATGATGAAGAAGTTCCTGTGATAAGGAAGAAAATAAAAGACATTCCAGCTTTCAAAGTTGATGAAGAAGCTAATGCACAAAAGGTTCCTGTGAAATGTGAAAACTGTGAAGCAGTAAAGAAGTGGAACAGTACATTGATTCATAACATGAACAGATTGAAGGAATCTTATGATGTTCTAAATGAAGCAATGAATCAATACAATCAACCTAGCAGTGAACAAGCAACGGCAATGAAAACACATCAAGGAGCTTTCATGACAAAACAGAAAGTTGTCAATAATTACATTGAGAAGTGTGCTGTGCTAGAACAAAAACTGGAAACTCAGAGGATTGAAACAGAAAGAGTAAACCGTTTGTTAAAAAGTTACTCATGTACTTCTTATGTTATTGACAGGATTTATCCAACACTGGAAGGCATGAAGGCATTTGATGAAGATGAAGTATCTGAAGACAAGAGTTCTGAAAAGAAAAAAGGATACTGAAGTGAAAAATTCTGGTAAGAAACAGAGTGTCAGTTACAACAAGTGTCCACCCACGCTTGAAAATGGATATTCTCCGCGAAATCCAAATTCAGAAAGAGTAAAAAAGGCAACAAACTTACAGTGGGAGTCTGAGTCTTCAGAAAATTTGCCAGAAAATATTGATGTCATTTTCACATCGTCTGACACTGATCATGAGTCCGAACTAATAAAGAAAGTGGTCAATCAGGTGTTGGATAACGATGAAACCGAGGAGTCAAGTTCAGAGTCAAAGTCTGTGTCCGGTACTCCTAGTCCAACAGTCAAAAAGGACAAATGGGTATACAATAAAGAATTCTTGTTATCAAAATCTAATTTGAATGACAAGACATTCAAAGTGGCATATACTTTGAATGGTTCTGACAAATTATATTTTGATGAAGAATTTCCAATAAGAGGTGTTAAAACTGAAATGATAAAAAAGGTTTTCAAACTAACAGAGATCAATATTTCTGAAATAAAAGATGTAAATCTTTCTGAAAAACCTAAACCTTACACCTCAAGAGTTCAACAACGTTTAAACAAGAAAAAAGGTTATAGTTCTGGTTCTGGTTTTCAAAAGAAACCAAACCATAACGGTAATTTCAAAAGAAAAGGTCTTGGATTTATTCCACCGAAAAATCATAAAAATGAAAAAACTTATAAACCAAAAACTATGTTTGTTTCAGGAATATCATCTGAAGAAGAAATGGAGCAGATGTTCAGGAGTCAATCAAGCAAAGAATTCCTTGCTAAGAAGCAAGAAGAAATAAAGAAGCAAGTTGCTCAGAAAAAGAAAATGAGAACCTGTTTTCAATGCAAAACCGTTGGCCATATTGCCAGGAATTGTTCAAAGGCAATCCAAATAAAACAGGGAGTTTCTGATAAACTGAAAGAAAAGATGGCTGAAAATGAACCACCAACAAAACTGTTAAGAGTTTTCAAAGATTCAAAGTTTGAAGTTGATGAATGTTCAAAAAGTTTTTATAAAAGAAAAGCAAACCTTGACAACCAAAAATGGGTAGTTAAGAAGTCTGAGGATAGTTCTAGTGATGATTCTGATTCATCAAAATCAGAGGAGCTATTTTCTGGCGAGGAATCTGATTCCACAAAGTCAGAGGAGCCACAAGCTGAGTTTAAATTGGAAACATCAGGGCCGGCAATGGATGATGTCAATTTTCCACCATTGCGGGCTGAAAATTTTAAGCAAAAAGTTGGCAAAGTTGAGATTTCAAATCAATTCTTTTCTGAAAAGAAAGAATTTGATAATGAAAATGTCTTTAACCCCAAAGTTCATAACATTTTTGAAAAAATGATTGACAGGAAGGTCAAAGGGGTAAAATAATTTTATGAGAAAAAATTGAAGAAACCAGGTAAAGTTGGGTCATCCCAGGTATGTGACTGGGATGGAACCTATTATGATGTTTAAAACCCTGGACTTGCTGGAGCTCCCATGTTGGTATGAGTGGAGCAGGAATCGGCATCTTTCTTGAGAAATTCACAACTGTGATATTTCGACTTACAAGTGGTAAATCAGGGACATTAAGTTGTACTTGCTTTTCTACAAAGTGGTATTTGTTGATAAAACTTAAAATTGTTAAAATTTTCAAGTGATTTTGAGGAAAACAAAGTGATGAATGAATCCCCATTCTTACAAGTGGTAAAATCAACAAAACTTATTTTCCGGAAAAACCATTTGATTAAAATAAACTTAAGTGTTTTGAAATCATAATGGGAAAATAGTTTGTTGTAAGGGGGAGTTCTGATTGTTTATGCCAAGTGGATGGCGAAGTGAAGTGATTCGATATCAGTTGTCATTTTACTTGTATAGTTTATTTTCAAATTTCCTTTAAATGATTTTGCATTTAAGGGGGAGTAAGAATTTTCAGAAAATCCAAAAACATTAGAAAATTTGAAAAAGTCAAAAACATGATAAAATTCAAAAAATGAGTTTTGTTGTAAAAAGAGGAAATGATAGTACATCAGTGGACGATCACAACATGCTAAAGATTTGGAAAGTTAAAATGTGATAAACGGTGTCACTGATGATGTGCCAGTAGGTTTTTGCACATTTAGTAGATTGTATCGAGATATAAACCTAAATTTCAAACTTACTTATATCGTGGGGAACATCTCTCGGATATATGGGTAACCCCCGAAATCTTGTTTGAAGGGTCCCACTTTCTGAGATACTAGGTCTTTATGCTTAGTGATATCTGGGGTATTATCCTGGGACTTCTGATTTTGCGGAAGCAATGGCCTAGTCCTCGTATAATACTTTACGCTTGCTTGAAATATAGCACCGCCCTCAGCATAAAAAATGACGAAACATTGAAAAATGCAAATCATGTGCTGTTGAAGAAAAGATTCTCTAAAGGGAACACACGAAAAGTCGAAGCCGTCATCTGTCTGATTTTGCGGAAACAATAACCTGAGCTCTCACGGCCCTCGCAATTTAACCCTTTACAGATATCATCTAGGTATACTCACCTGTAAGACTGAATATTGGGATCTGGATACGAGAGTATATTCTGAGGTGGGACACACGAATAAGTTTAAGTCTCTAAAACATTAATCTTGTATCTCGAAACAGTTGAAATTTGTGTGAAAATTTAAGTGGATCAGTATACTGACAATCTAAGTGATTCGTTAAGAACTTAAATGTTTAAGGCTTAACGGTGTTGGTGATTTGTCTCATAAACTGATATGATCCTCTTACACAAACTCACAAAAATATTGTATGTAAATATTTCTTTTCTACATTTTCTTTAAATTCAAAAATCCAAAAAGATTTTCGGAGTGTTTTAGCATAAACTTTTGAGAAATACAAAAATATTTTCGACAACTGATGTTGGAAAGCTGATTTTCAAAATTCCGAAGGATAAACATGATGAACAAAAGGTTTGGGAGAGTTTGTTTGAGATGAAAATTGTTTGAAAAGAAAAAGGATATTTCTTCGAGTGGTTCATCAAAGATTAACATTGTAAATTCATTCATTGATTGAATAATTCCTGCAAGTGGTTCTTCAGACATTATTAATGTTAAATCATTGTGAGCTAATTCTACAAGTGATATATAAATTTGTCAAATTTTAAATTTGTGAAATTTATTTTTGGGTAGAGATTTATGAAGGTAACATGATAAGAGCCAGTCATAGATCTTGGTATAAAAGATTGAAAGCCAGGTTTTTTATCCTGAATCAAGTGAGCCAGATTTCGATCCTGTGAACCAGTAAAATCCAGGTTACGATCCTAGCACAACTCAAGGGGGAGTCTGAAGATGCTGATGCTGATGAACTTAAGGAATCAAGATATATGATCAAGAGAATTAGAGTGCTCAAGAGCCAGGTTGTGATTATGGAATTGGAGATTAGATCAACATCCGAGGGGGAGATTAGCTGAGAGAGAAGAGAAAAGAGATGGAGGATACTTACATTGTTAGATACTTCGGGAGAGCTTGAGAGGACTTCGTCAACATCCGAGGGGGAGTCTGTTGGTGCATCCGTCTGTCGACTTCGTCTTGTATCAAGTCTTGTTTGTATATAGATAGATCAGGGCACGTTGTACGAATAAAAGTGTCAAAAATAGGTTGAAAGGTAATTTCGCACAGAATTACATCTTGTAATTCCGCACGAAATCATCAAGCCATTTCAAACGGAATTACTGATTCCGCTTGAAACTTGATTTCGTTTGAGCTGGTTTAAGCGGAATTACCAAGCCTATATATACCCTTAGGTCCCGTGTCATTTGAAACGAGATCAGATTCCGGTTTGAGAGCTGAAGTGCTGCCGAAGTGTCTACTCGCTGTAATTCTTTGTCAAATCAATCTAAAGACAGTTTAAAGTGAATATCTAGCTGAATTGAACTTGATACGTCTGTTTCTGCCTTTCGTATCGAGCAAAAACTCTTTTGATCGACTCATTCGGGTCAGAAAACGATCCAACATATTTACAGGAAGTCTTGAGTTCTTAGGATCTTTACAAGTGTTTTTGAGCAAATCAAAGCATGATCTCAACCATACACTTGTGGCACACTGTTTCTAATACAATTGGAACTCAAAAACATGCAAATGGTATCCCAAAACCTTGTTAAAATTGCATGAAAACAGCTTCTGTGACCAGATTCATTGTTTCTGGTATAATGGTCTGTCGTGCGTCACGTAGAAGGCTTCTATGGCTTTCACGCCCCGTGAGGGAAAGTTTGACAGAATGGCAGATTTGGTCCCTGCAAGCTATTAACTTGGTTTTTGATGTTTTTAAGCCCCGTTAACCCCATTTCAAGGCTCTACAATGAATTTAAAGCATAGAGAAAATAAAATATGCTTGAAAACATCTCAGATGTCGGTTCGTTTGGTCATACGGTTGCGTTATTCGGTTAATTACGACGGAAACTCGAACGGACGCGAAAACGGTCCAAATTACGCTACAAATGGTTTTTTTTGCATTCCAATCACTAAAATAAAATATTTTAATGATTACAAAATTTTTGGATGTCTGGATATGTTCAGAACGTAAGATATGCGCGTAAATGCAAACTTATGCACTTTTTGACGCTTTTAGTCCCTATTGATCAAATAAGCATATTTTTGCATAACGAACCCCTCAAAGCCTATTTCTAAGCTGTGTAAAGGATATTTAGCGTATGATCAAGTTCCAGAATGTTCGTTGCCTTACGAATCGGCATACTTTCGTAGTTTGACGTAAATAGTCCCTGTGATCGAATAAACTTGTTTTCGACACACCAAACCCTTCAAAACTTATTTCTAAGCTATGTAGAGGTTATTTAAGGTATGTTAAGCCTATGTCACTATTCTGGAGTGTTTGTCGCGTTATGTTTATGCATCAGTTTGCGTATAACTTCCCAGAAAGCGATTTAAAGCTTGAAATCGAACTAGAATCAAATCGTAAAATCGTCAAACACAAATACACAAATATTAACACCAAAACACATCGTTTTGTTGATAATTGATATTGTTTTACATCATACATTGTTTACTGATCATAGTTGTCACAGTCTCCCCTACTTTAGGAAATTTCGTCCTGAAATTTTAACTAGAGTAAACTTGTGAAAACAAATGTGGATATTTCGCTTTCATTTGATCCTCACATTCCCAAGTAAACTCTGGGCCACGTTTGGACTCCCAGCGAATCTTGACTAATCGTATTCGCTTGTTCTTCAGTCGCTTGATTTCACGGTCCATTATCTCCACAGGTTTCTCGACAAAGTGCATTGTATCATAAACTTGAATTTCGTCGAGTGGAATATGAAGATCAGTATCGGCTAAACACTTTCGTAAATTGGACAAGTGGAATGTTGGGGGAATATTCCCAAGTTCAGGAGGTAGCTCTAGTCGGTAGGCAACCTTTCCAATTCTTTCAACAATCATAAATAGTCCAACATATCGAGGGGCAAGTTTTCCTTTCTTTCCAAATCTCACCACTCCCTTCCAGTGGGATACCTTGAGTAGGACACGGTCTCCGACTTGAAATTCCAAGGGTTTGCGTCGCATATCCGCATAACTCTTTTGACGGCTTCTAGCTGTCAGAAGGTTATCGCGAGTTTTCTTAATTTTATCTGTTGTTTCTAGAATGAGCTCAGGTCTAGTAAGCTGAGCTTCACCGATCTCATTCCAGCAGACAGGTGAATGACATTTTCGACCGTATAAAGCTTCGAATGGTGCATATTGATACTAGCATGATAACTATTGTTGTAAGAGAATTCGATCAACGGTAGATAAGAATCCCAATTACCACCAAAGTCTATCACACATGCACTAAGCATATCCTCCAATGTTTGTATCGTCCTCTCAGATTGTCCATTTGTTTAGGGATGATAAGCAGTGCTCAGATTTAGTTAGGTTCCTATAGCAGATTGCATGGTCTTCTAAAATTGAGATGAAAATCGAGCATCACGATCAGATATGATATCCAAAGGAACACCATGTCGAGATACAATCTCATCAACATAAATCTTGGCAAGTTTATCAGTAGATAGATCCTCGCGAATCGGTATAAAATGAGCTGACTTCGTTAATAGATCAATGACAACCCAAATAACATCGTGACCTCTAGATGTGCACGGTAACTTAGTGATGAGATCCATCGCAATGTTCTCCCACTTCCATACCGGTATCCCTTTTTATACCTGGCCACCAGTACTGGGTACGAAGATCATTGTACATTTTGTCAGCACCGAGATGAATAGAATATCGATACATATGAGATTCTTCCATCAATAAAGTGCGGAGATCGTCTTGTTTTGGAATCGATAAACGATCCTTGAAATAGAATAAACCATCGTCTTTTGTTTTGAGTTTAAGCTCAAGTTGACGTGGTAATTCCTTATTTATCAATTCTTGTGTAACACAAGTTTGTTAAGCTTGAGAGACACGAGTTTGAATATCGGATAGAGTGCGAACAAAATGAAGCTTGGCTCATTCCTTTCGACTTAGCGCATCGGCTACGACATTTGCCTTACTAGGATGGTAGCGAATCTCACAGTCGTAATCGTTTAGGAGTTCAACCCAGCGTCGTTGTCTCATGTTCAGCTCCTTCTGATTGAAAATGTGTTGGAGACTTTTGTGGTCTGTGAAAACCACACACTTCGTACCATAAAGATAGTGTCTCCAGATTTTGAGTGCAAAAACCACAACGCCCAACTCAAGATCATGAGTCGTGTAGTTCTTCTCGTGAACTTTCAATTGTCTTGACGCATAAGCTATAACTTTACCTCATTGCATAAGAACACAACCAAGGCCTAGATTCGACGCGTCACAATAGACAACGAAATCATCGTTTCCATCGGGCAAAGATAAGACAGGAGCATTACAGAGTTTTCGTTTTAGCATTTGGAACGCTTCTTCTTGTTTGGGTCCCCACTCAAAAGGCTTATTCTTCTGAGTCAAAACAGTGAGAGGAACCGCGATCTTCGAGAAGTTCGAAATAAATCATCGATAGTAACCAACGAGACCAAGAAAAGAAAAGAACTTCTGTGGGTGTAGTAGGTGTATTCCAATCCTTAATAGTAGCTATTTTGGAAGGATCCACATGAATACCCTGCTCGTTAACAATATAACCCAAAAATTGAACTTCTTTAAGCCAGAATTCATATTTGGTGAATTTAGTAAAAAGTTGTTCCTTTTTTAGGAGTTCCATCGTCAGACGAAGGTGTTGTTCGTGGTCGGCTCGAGACTTCGAATAAATAAGAATGTTGTCGATGAATACAATGATGAACTTGTCTAAATATGGTTTACAAACCCTATTCATTATGTCCATGAAAATAGCTGGGGCATTCGTCAAACCAAAAGGCATGACAGTGAACTCGTAGTTACCATATCTCGTGCGGAAAGCAGTTTTGGGAATATCTTCTACGAGTACACGAAGCTGATGATACCCAGAACGCATATCGATCTTGGAAAAACATGTAGCACCTTGTACTTGATCAAAGAGATCATCAATTCGTGGAAGGGGATATCGATTCTTGATGGTAAGCTTATTAAGCTCACGATAATCGTTACACAAACAGGACTGGAGCTGTCACACCCCAAAATACGTCGCAGCGGAATATTTAAACGTAGTGGAGACGGAAGTTGGTGCCCATTTATATCTTGTCGAGCGATGCATTTTATTGTTGGATATATTGGTTTATTTTAAACATAAATTATTAAACTTTACGTTTTAAGTCACGACACAACTACATAGTTTAGATGTATTTGATCCTCGCAGATCTTATTACAAAGGTCCCAGAAAGTTTAAAAGTTGTCCAACATTTTCAAACAAACGACATGCATCATTCAAACACAAGATACGCCATGATTTCTCGAAGCCGATTTCATGTACCTGTAGAACACGTTAACATCAAGTGTCAACACAAAGGAAGGTGAGTTCACTTATTCGTTTACTAACAAATTTTATTCCAAGGAAAACTTTCTGATTAGGTGTTTATTTTAACACAATCCATATAATTTTAGAAAGTCCGTTTTACTTAATACTGCCCAGGTTTTGTATATTAAATTATAGCGTCAATTTTCAGACTCGTATGTTAGGTAGACGATGCGAACTATATATTAACCATGCATAGATAATCAATGCTAGACAATAAACAGAATATTAATTCGTCATTTGACATTGACACAGGGCGACCGGTCACGACGGGGTTGTCAACCCGATAGATCTACCAACAATTCATCGCGTGCAATACTTAAATGATTAAACGACATCATGAGCGCAGGGTTCTTTCTCGAAGAATAATATGATGTCTACCTCACGTACAATATATATATATCCTACTAATATGACAATTTATTACACGATGTGTATGAATCCCCTGAATCTCCATCATTCGAGACCCAGGCCGGCATCCGTACCCCAACTGTACGGTCTTGTATCACTTAACAAATACTGTACATTCAATATTTATTCATAAAAAACGTTTTACTTCGAAACGTATAACTTATCAAATTTCATATATTTTCAGCGAAAATATATATTTTATAGTAAAAGGTATGTTTTATTTCGAAAACATTATTAAACCCTTTTAACAACGTGTTCCACCCCCAAAATATATACAAAACAGTAAAAAAGAGGGGTTTAGTGACACTCACATTTGGGTGCGTATTTTAATACCGCAATCCTAGAGATTGATTTTTATATACGTCCTAATATAGGAAAAATTCTAAATCAATATACGCATTCAACACAAAAATCCTAAGTTTCTCCGTTTCTTAGAATTATCGCATAACTTTGAGATTTTCTCGAAAAGTTGTTATTTTTTATTATGTTGGCGTGTTAATATATATGAGTCCATATATATATATATATATATATATTTATGATTTTGCATTTTGAACGATTTTATTGGTGACCATTATTGTGTAAATCCGTTAACTCTTCCGTTTATACGCAATATTTTTACGATTTGCGCGCAGTTTCGTATACACATAAACGTTCATAGAATTTAATACCGATCACGCAAAATATTACTAACTTATCTACTTTATCATTTTTAAAGAAATTATGCATAAAACATGTCATAAGTACCAAATTTCATGCTCGACAAACAAATTACACATTTAACGCAGTTTTACCGTTTCTACCGCACAAAACGTACATGCATACATACATAGTCTAAATTTCCCATTATTAGATTAACACTTAACATATTATCACATTTACATGTCTAAATCACTTAACACATTTTATCACAAAAGATTCACTCAAAATTCACCCATACTAATGTTCATCGAAAAATGCGTATTTTAGCGATTCGGCAACGTTTTCGGGCGTCGGAAGTCACGTATGACCAACCAAACACCAAGTAAACTTAAAATTAGTTAAAAAACTTGTTTTTAAACTAAAAACATCAGTTAATTTACTGATCTAAATCAGTTTTATAAAAATCATCCGAAAAGCCGATTTTTGACCGTTTTAACGCATAGTTTTGCGTTAAACTTAACCGTAACCATCCCAACTCGAAAACACTTGATATTTCAACACAATACATGTTATTTTCTGATTAAAATAGTGATTATAATCAGATTAGTTCAGTTTTTGTGTAAGTCACATAAATCATGCGATTTCACGTATTTTACAACTTTTAATGCACCAAGTACCACCTGCTAAGCTAGCAAACATTATGACAAAGTTATATATCACTAGTCACTTCAAAATAACTTTATTTTAAGGTTTATAATCTGGTCATAATTAATTTTTACTAAATCATACTCAAATCATCTTTTTATAAACATATATCATCATGCATGTCTAAGTAGATGCATCTATTATACCCATATCATAACATCATCATCTTACATAACCTTAAATGCATCTAAGGATACATTTACTTCATGTTCTTATAAATCACAACATGTTCATCTCATCATCATTAGATCATTTCACATAAATGCAACATTCCCTCTTTTATTTACATATGACAAAATTTAGTGTATGCACTTACATATACATATATACGTACACGACATACACACATATACACACATAAACTTCCAAAACTTCAGTTTTTAACACATCGACTTCAAATCATGGAACCTTTTCTAGAACTTTCTTTTATGACTCTTTTACAACATATGCATGTAATCATCTTTTCAAAATCAAATCAAGTAAGAATCATTTAACAAAATCAAAACACAACAAGTTACACTCACACTCATAAACTTCCGGCCCTATATACAATACATATACACATTCACTTTTCTTTGATTTAAATCTCATTCTTTGTAGAATACAAGTTTTGTGATTAAACTCAAGAACAAGAGAAACCATCTAACATTTCCATCGTCACTATGAATCAAGAACATGATTTAAAAACAAGGGTATACCTTCAAGATTTTTAGATGGGTTTTTGAAAATTGATGAGAATATGGAGGTTGTTCTTGCTTGATATCACTTCCAAACACCCTTTTTAGCTTGAATTCATCTTGAAAGGACCTTGAATCTTCATGAAAATGGTTTAAATTTTTTGAATGTGGGTGTTTAGAGGGGGTTTCGGCCGAGATGTCCAAGGGAGGAAGAGAGAGAGTGAATATGAAAAACTATGTCTTGGATTTTGAATGTATATTGAGTGTTTATCAAGATTAATCATCAATGTGTCTTCCCTATGCCCACAAGTGTCTAGTGAGAGAAGGGAAACCCCTCCAACCAGCCGCCACCTCACATATCACACACATACACACGGATATACATGCATATATGTATAGTTTAGGTGCCAAAACGAGTATTTTACTGGATACCCGGTATTTTATCTAGCTTTTTAAACCCGTTTTTGTGCGTTTTAAATTATTTTTATCATTATATAAAAATAATCACTTAAAATTATTACTAAAATAATTACCAGTTGCCTCGACTGGCTACGTTGTCGGTATTTGGCAGTATGCGCGCTGTGCTGCGCGGTACACGTTAAAAATAGCAGAAATAGGAATTTAAGCGTTTTTATTTATTTTTGTCATTCTATAAGAATAAAATTATCAAATTATTGCTAAAATGTTTATCAGTTGCCTTGACGGGCTGTGTTGACAGTATTTTGTCGGTATACGCGCTTTATCGCGCGGTACGCGCTTAAATTCAAAAAATAGAGTTTCTTAGTGTTTTAATTTATTTTTCCTCACGAATATGTTTAAAATTATTATTCTAATCATAACAGACTATTTTTAGAATTTTAACACTGTCTGGTTGGTCACCGACGTTCGTTTCGCATTTTAACCGTTATGCGATAAGCGCTTATCCTACCGTTGCTAACATAATTTTTATCAAAATTTAATTTTACCAACACATTAAATTTTACAAATAAACATCATAACAAGTAAAATATAGCCATGTTACCTATTCACAATACGTGATACAATTGTACGGTACGGCCTGAAAAGCCGGGTGTCACAGTCTCCCCCTGTTTAGGAAATTTCGTCCCCGAAATTTTTACTTTACAGGTTTTGTTTTCGCACTGATAAGATTAAACCAAACGAATCTATTGAATATAGTCTCATAGTTTCTGTGAGAAACTTGGATTCTTCCGAAGAATCTTTGTAGATCTATATTACACACGTTCTCGATTCCTATACTCTCATCTCAATACTCTCCACCCTTTCCAGGGTCCAACATTCGTAACTCTACATCAAGGAGATTCAAATCAAGGTTCCACCAAGGCAGATGCATCTCATGGCGATAAGCTCAATCGAATGAATTCCTTGTCCAAAAGCTCTTAAAACTATTTCTATCATTTCCGGCGGTGCTTAATCTGTATAAAGATTGTGCAATCGGGCGTAGCACCGTAAGTTAGATCGATACGAAGTTCGATCCATCTTGTAGAGAAGATCCAGGCAAGTCTTTTTAGGAAGACTTCCGAATAGTTGTGTTTGATAGAAATCTCTCTAACGTTCCTACATTCGGTCTCCGCATCCATCACACACACTGCAACGCTGGATAGCCCTTTCACAAAAACTCTGCATTCTCACTACACTGACCACTCTCGACTATTAACACTCAACACTCGACTCTATCAATTCTTGCGAACAACTTCTGCCTTTCCATTGTCATCAGGACGAAAGATTCCAACTAGCTTCTTCGAGCGATAGTCCCCACTTCTTCCTCGGAAGGTGAATTCATTCTTGCATTTTCGTCAAAGTTTCTCAACTCCACCGATAAGAATCCAATCTCTAAAACTACAATCTCCTTACTAAATGCTATAACTATGAACGACCTCGCTAGTTTCTATCAATTTACCAACTATTAGTTCTATCGGACATTTTATACTTGGCTTATTATAGGTGAACAGAACAATGGTTCATAGTTTCTCGAACGAAACTTAAGTCAGCTTTAGCATTATAAGTATGAACATAGATTGGCTTTTGATTCGAAACATACCGGTAACAGTAGCAGGGCTCTCACTTGCCTTCCAGACACTTGTCCCAACGGAATCACTCTTAACGTCCTATCCTTTCGATTTCGGGCATACCCTTTTGTAGTGTCCTTGTCCACCGCACGTAAAGTATCCTTCAAGCGCAGCTCCATCCAATCTACTCTTAGCGTAACACTGGGAAGTCACATGTCCGGTTCAGCTACATCTGGCGCAGTTCTCTTGTCCATCGCCGTCCTTGCCATTTCCTGACTCTTGATGGTTAGCCGCACTTGCTTTCTCCAACTTGCGTTTCTTCCTACTTCCAACTTCCAACTTCGGGAGTCTTCTTGGAGCTCTCGGGTTGGCGCTTCTTCGAATTTCCAATTTCAGGTTCAGACCCCTAAAACACTCGGATAACTGACTTATTCTGACAGCCTGATATCACGTATTTCGAGGTCACGTCATTGCATAGGACACCAGTAAATGATCTTGGGCTACAACACTGGATTGTTTTGTGTACGCTCCGGTGCACTGTTCATATAGTTATTAGAAATCAGGAATACGTTCCAATGAGATCATGACAAATGAACAACCAAAACTTTCCGATCATTATTTTACCTGAAGGGTTTCCAATATGTGTCCCACCAAGATCCTGCCCAGGAGTATCACATTCACGTTTCTGACCGTCATTTTGGTTAGCATCACGCTGTTCCAAGGCAGTTTTAACGTGTTGGATTATGAGTCATGCCAACTCCTCTGGGGTGGCAGGTAGTCCAGTATCTGGTTTTGCTTTTGGCGGCATTTTCGTCATTTCTATTATTTACAACAATAATAATCATATGAGACGATAACCAAAATAAAACTAATTCAATCATTAGATATTTGTGGACCAAACATTGGACATGTATAATATCCACATATCAATGAGAACAATTTTTAAACCTGTAGGATCGAGTACGGACCCGAAACGAGTCGATCAGAGGCGTTCTACACAATATGAAAGGCGGAAACAGACATATTGTGTGTGATTCAGCAAGATATTCACTTTAACTGTTGTTCTGATTATCTTGACAAAGTTTTACAGTGAAACAACACTTCGGCAGCACTTCGGCTCCGAAAACACACATACATGAACGACTCAAACGAAATCAGGCAACAGCTATTTATAGGCAACCTGATTCCGCTTGAACATGACTCAAGCAGAATCACAGTTCAAACGGAATTAGCAGTTCAAACGGAATTAGCAGTTTCAAGCGAAATTAACATAGTGATTTCGCTTGAAATCCTTGAACCATTTCTAATACAATGCAAGACTCGATACAAGACGAAGTCGACAGACGCATGCACCAACAGACTCCCCCTCGAATGTTGACGAGTCTTCAGTGTCGAGTCTTCTCAATCTTCAGTCTTTATCAGTCCTCTAGAACTTCTTCAAAGTATCTGACAATGTAAAGCATCCTCAAACTTTGTCTACTCTTTTCTTCAGCACTAACAGACTCCCCTCGAACAAATAATCTTTCCTTAGATGTTGATCGCAATCTGTCTTTCACAGGATCAGGATCGTGTCCTGGCTCTATACTCAAACTCAGAATCCAGGCTATCCTGCACATCCTCTACCTCATAATAAATTTCACAAATTTAAACATTTGACAAGTTTATATACAACTTGCAGATACTATCCAGAATGATTTAGCACGATAAAAGCTTCTGATGATCACTTGTAAGAAAATATTCAAAATCTTTTCTCATTTAAACTTACACTCCCTCTCACAAAATGCTCATCATGTTTAGCACTTGGAATTTTGAAAATCAGCTCTCCAACATCAGTTGTCGAAAATCTTTTTGTATTTTTCAAAATTTAAGCTAAAACACTCCAAAAATCTTTTTCGATTTTTTAAATTAAAATGAAATGCAGTAAAGAAATATTTACAGACAATATTTTTGTGAGTTTGTGTAAGAGGATCATATCAGTTTTTGAGACAAATCACCAACACCGTTAAGCTTTAAACATTTTAAGTTCTAAACGATTCACTTATATTGTCAGTATACTGATCCATTTAAATTTTCACACAAACTTCAACTGTTTCGAGATATGAGATTAATGTCTTAAGCAGTTAAACTTAATCGCGTGTCCCACCTCAGAATATACTCCCGTATCCAGATCCCAATATTCAGTCTTACAGGTGAGTATACCACAGATGATATCTGTAAGGCGTTAAATTGCGAGGGCCATGAGAGCTCAGGTCAGAACTTCCGTTCAGCATAGAGATGACGGCTTCGACTTTTGGTGGGTCCCCTTTAGAGGATCTTTTCTTCTACAACACATGATTTGCATTTTTCAATGTTTCATCATTTTTTATGCTGAGGGTGGGCTATATTTTAAGCAAGCGTAAAGTATTCTCCGGGGACTAGGCCATTGCTTCCGCAAAATCAGAAGTCCTGGGATAATACCCCAGATATCACTGAGCATAAAGACCTAGTATCTCAGAAAGAGGGACCTTTCAAACAAGATTTCAGGGGTTACCCATATATCCGAAAGATGTTCCCCACGATATAAGCAAGTTTGAAATTTAGGTTTATATCTCGTCACAATCTACTAAATGTGCAAAAACCTACTGGCACATCATCAGTGAGACCGTTTAACACTTTTTTTTACTTTCCAATTCTTTAGCATGCTGTGATCGTCCACTGATTT
>JARYGA010012914.1:0-28561 GCA_030545235.1 Helianthus tuberosus | reverse complement strand
ATTACGATGGATCTCATCACTAAATTACCGCGTACATCTAAAGGTCACGATGCTATTTGGGTTGTTGTCGATCGATTAACGAAGTCAACTCATTTTATTGCGATCCGCGAGGATCTATCTGCTGATAAACTTGCAAAGATTTATGTTGATGAGATTGTGTCACGACATGGTGTTCCTTTGGATATCATTTCTGATCGTGATGCTCGATTTTCATCTCATTTCTGGAAGGCCATGCAATCTGCTTTGGGAACCCAATTGAATCTAAGCACTGCTTATCATCCCCAAACAGATGGCCAATCTGAGAGAACGATTCAAACTTTGGAGGATATGCTAAGAGCATGTGTAATAGACTTTGGTGGTAGTTGGGATTCTAATCTGCCACTGATCGAGTTCTCTTACAACAATAGCTATCATACTAGTATTAAAATGGCACCATTCGAAGCTCTCTACGGTCGAAAATGTCGTTCACCTGTCTGCTGGAACGAGACCGGTGAAGCTCAGCTTACTGGACCTGAACTCGTTCTGGAAACAACAGACAAGATCAAGAAAATCCACAATAATCTTGTGACAGCTAGATTACGTCAAAAGAGATATGCGAATTTACGACGCAAGCCCTTAGAATTTCAAGTCGGAGATCGTGTCCTACTCAAGGTTTCACCTTGGAAGGGATTCGTGAGATTTGGAAGGAAAGGAAAACTTACACCACGATATGTTGGACCATTTAAGATCGTTGAAAGAATTGGAAAGGTTGCCTACCAACTAGAGCTACCTCCAGAGCTTGGAAACGTTCACCCGACTTTTCACGTGTCCAATTTGCGAAAGTGTTTAATTGACGCTGATCTTCACATTCCTCTCGACGAGATCCAAATCGATGAAACGATGCACTTTGTTGAGAAACCTGTGGGGATAGTGGAACGTACATACAAACAGTTGAAGAACAAACGGATTCATTTGGTCAAAGTTCGTTAGGAATCCAAACGTGGTCCTGAGTTTACTTGGGAACGTGAGGACCAGATGAAGACGAAGTATCCGCATTTGTTTTCACAAGCTTCCTCTAGTTAAAATTTCGGGACGAAATTTCCTGAAGTAGGGGAGACTGTGACAACTGTACTCTGTAATCGATGTACGATGTAAAACAATGTTGATTATTAATAAAACAATGTGCTTTGTTGTTATTATATGTGTTTTGATTTCTTTATGTGTGTGTTTATGTTTGGTGATTTTACAATTCGATTCGATTCCGATTTCAAGCTTTAAATCGCTTTCTGGAAGGTTATACGCGCACAGATGCGTAAATATAACCAGTTTAATGCAAAAAAACACTCCAGGATAGTGACATAGGCTTAACATACCTTAAATAACCTTTACATAACTTAGAAATAAGTTTTGAATGGTTTGGTGTGTTGAAAACAAGTCTATTCGATCACAGGGACTAATTGTGTCAAACTGTGAATCTATGGGGATTTACACAGTAACGAACATTCCGGAACTTAATCATAAGTTAAACATACCCTAAATATCCTTTACATAGCTTATAAATAGGCTTTGATGGGTACGGTATGCTAAATTAAACTGTATGCTCATTCAGGGACTAAAAGTGTAAAAAAGTGCACAAGTTTGCACTTTCGCGCATAACTTACATTCTGAATACACCCGGACATCCAAAAATTTATGTAAGCACTAAAACATTTTATTTTAGTGTTTGTCATAAGAAAAATCCATTCGTCGCGTCATTTGGATCGTTTTTCGCGCTTGTGCGCATTCCGTCGTAATTAGCCGAACAACGCAACCGTACGGCTAAACGAACCGACATCCGAGATATTTTTGAGAACATTTTAAGTTCCCTTTACTTTAACTTCATTTTAGAGCTTTGAAATGGGGTTAACGGGCCTTAAACGCGTCGGAAAAGGCCTTATTACACTACAGGGACCAAATTTGCCATTTTTGAAACTTTCTGTGCAGAAACATTGAATCTGGCCTATACCACCTTTGCACATGGTTTTGGGCAATACTATGGGCTGGTTTGATGTGCACATGGAATTACAATACCATGGGTGCAAGTGTATGGCCAAGATTGAAGCATTTTCCAAGAAACGATCCTAACGGTTCGGGAAATCCTATAAATACCCCATGCCTTCAATTGCAAAACCCACTAGAATTTTGATTTGAGAAACTCTAAGTTGAAACCATTGTTTCATACCTGAGTTACTTGAATCGAGATTAGAATTCGGGGACCCTTCGTAAGTATTCCTTCGTTCTTTTATTGCTTTTCGAGTCCGAAAGTCAAACTTTGTTTGACTTTCTGCGTTGACCAGTTTATGGTCAATGCGAAGTTCGTTTGAACTTCACAACGTGATTGTAATCATGATGGTTATAGTCCCTTGGGACTATGCCTACTGATTACCACGTTGTCTAGGGTCGTAAGGGTAAGCGATCTGATAAATCACTTATACCTTCGAACCCGACCCATTTGGTCGATCATTAGGATCCGACCAAATACATTAGGTGACCATAGTATATAGGGAATAACCTTCCAAGGTTATACCTTATGGTCGCTTCGTTAAGTAGTTGTATGATAGGTAGTTTATATGCCTTAGGTAAATTACCAAAATACCCTTTTCATGTATAATTGGTAATTTAGCTTATGTAACTTAAACTTTTATACATAACTGATTATACAACATGATAAAACATGTATAGGCATATAATACTTGTCATAGGACTAGTTAGACGTCTCGAACGCGCTTTGCGCGCACGACGCGTTAAAGTAGCATAAGTTACCTTAATGGGTCACGATGGGTCGAAAGCACTTAGGTTAGGTTCCGATTTAGGATGTAAGCTTTGTTAAACCATATCACATGAGTTCTAACACTCATTTGGTTTACAAGACCTCATTCTGTCCGATCTTCCGATTTAGGCGTCTATTGTTTGATTAGTGATTCGATTACTAGGTATTGTTTGATTTCTCTGGTTTGCTCGAGTTTGTTGAAGTTCTATTGACTGAGGATACTTTGCACTACATGTGAGTACATAGTTCCCCTATTTTACTGCTTTCAATTGTTTTGGGGTGATTCATATGTACTAAATGTTTTCAAGGTTTTAACGATGGTATCAAAACGATTTTTGATGTTATAACGATGGTTTCAAAAACGATTAAGACGATTTATACAAAACTAATAACGATTTCGATAATGTGAACGAACTTGTTGGTTGGGTTACAAACAAATGACATTCATTAGCAATGATCAAGCCGACCAGTATTAGGTTATGGTACCATAGGATCTGACAAATCCCGTTATCATACTACACCCATGGTTATGTGTGGGGGTTGAGGGTAGCGACTGAATCTGATATTTGTAAATTTACCCTTTGGTAAGGGTTTGTTAATGCGAAAACAAGAAGCGACGAGGGACGAGTCACGAAGGTTTGAATGTTATTAGCTAGACGACCATATAAGTAGTTTCACGACCTAAAACGAATTAAACGATTTGGACGATGTAAACGATTTGGACGATGTAAACGATTTCTAAACGATTTGGACGATGTAAACGATTTATAAACGATTTGGACGAGACGATGTTAAACGATTTGGGTAGACGATTGATTTTAGTTAGTGTTTAGATAACGAGACGGGTGTAATGTGGTGAAAACACAGTAGATACGCCGCTGGTACCTCTTATATATAGGTGTTTTCAACATATTACATACCGTGGCGTTATTTAGTTCATTTGGGTAAACGATTTTTAAAAGATGTCACACAAACGAGGTTTTCGATATGATATAAACTATACGAGTTTTTAACGAGATTTATTAACGAGTTTCATTAACGATTTATTTCGAGATGTTTCACAATTTGCTTTACTAAAAGAAATGTTTTGGGATAAGAGTCAGGGCTATGAGGTTTTATAAACTATAACCCGCTTGATTTGAGTTGGTTAATTAAGTTGCAATATTATACTCTTTTCAAAACAAGGTTTTTAATAAAGTATTGCAACATCTAAACTAGCCATGATTTCGACACTCCTATAAAACTTATGTGCTCGCCAGCATTTCTTTGCTGACCTCGTTTTCACATATGTTTCAGGTATTGTTGAATGATATCGATTGATAGGATGCATGCTCACATAGGACTGGACGAGGCTTTTGTGACTCAATAACAATGATAGACTATGTTTAAATTGTGTATTTAGATTTCCAGACGATGTAAATATTCAATGTTTAAAAAAACGAAACACTTTTTGTATCCATGGTTATGAAACGATAATTCTGTTGCAACACGCCCCGATGTTTCCGCCGCGATTTGTTGTTTTACGCGGTCGGGGTGTGACAAGTATGTCTTGATAAGTCCTATGCATCATCTCCTGAAAACACATGTGAAAATAGGTACGTCAGCATAAAAATTCCTGTGAGATACATAGGTTTTGTGAAAACAGAATTCATGACTTATGTTTGAGAAAATGCTTAGTCATGAACCTTGTAATTTGCTTTGTCTTGTAAATCATTTGAAAAACGATAAGATCAGATGATATGTATAAATAAGAGTATAATGTATAGTTAAATGAATAACCATGTAAAATGAGTTTGTATAAGATGAGTTGTTTGTAAATCAATGTCTTGTGAAAAGTATGTTATTTGTATAAAATGTTATATGTCTCAAATTGAAATGATTCAAATAACGCTATGATATGTAATACCATACAAAGACTTATATATAGGAAGTACCAGCGGCGTATCCACCATACTTGTATCATATTACTCACGCATCGTTACTTAAATCACTTACCCAAACCAAACCATCAAGATGTAACGTTTAACAATTGTAGAAATGTTTATGTATGGTCAAATACGGTTCACACGGTTCACAGATACAAACGGTTCATAGATACAAACGGTTCACAGATACAACCGGTTCACAGATACAAATGGTTCACATAATCAAATGATTACAACGGTTCACATAGTCAAATAGTTATAAACGGTTCAAAATGTAATATAATGTGTTCATATGCTGGATGAGTATATGCAACAAATTGTAATGTAAAACAATGTACTAAATATGCACTAAATGGACATACATAGCATAAAATGTATTGAAATCATGTACTATAAATGTACTAATGAACACAGCAAGTATATGATGTCAAAACAGGAAAGCATGAAAGTAACAAGTAGGCACATGTGTTTCACCCCAAAACGTTTGGAAAACAGTAAAAGAGGGGTCTATGTACTCACTTGAGAATGCTCAGTAGTCCTTGAGTGACAACCAAACAATGATAGAGATCACGGATATCAAACGACACCTAATATAGGTAACTAAGTTAATAAACCGGACCTAAATCGGAGGATCGGATAGAATGAGGGTTCGTAAACCAAACGAGTGTGGAGACTCGTGTAATATGGTTTAACAAAGTCTACATACTAAATGAAACCTAACATAAGTGCTTACGACCCATTACGACCCGTTTAGGTAGCTTATACTACCTTAACGCGTCGTGCGCGCAAAAGTGCACCCGAGACATCTAACTAGCCCTATGACAAGTGTTATATGCCTAAACATGTTACATAATTAGTTATGTGGCAAAAGTTTAGGTTACATATGCTTAATTACTAATTATACATGAAAAGGGTATTCTGGTAATTTACCTAAGGCATATAAACTACCTATCATACAACTACTCAAACGATGTGACCATAGGGTATAACCTCGGAAGGTTATTCCCTATACACTATGGTCACCTAATGTATTTGGTCGGATCCTAATGATCGACCAAATGGGTCGGGTTCGAAGGTATAAGCGATTTATTAGATCGCTTACCCTTACGACCCTAGACAACGTGGTAATCAGTAGGCATAGTCACAAGGGACTATAACCATCGTGATTACAATCACGTTGTGAAGTTCAAAACCAATGGCTCTGATACCATCTTTTCTGTCACACCCCGACGACGTAGAACATACAAAACATGGCGGAAACATCGGGGAGTGTTGTAACATAATTAATTGTTTCAAATCCATGGCAATAGGATCTTCGTTTTATTAATCAAATATGAAAGATTACATTGTTTTAAACAAGAACCAAAGAGTACATAACATATATTAACTAGTTCCTGTCTCGTTTTAAGTCACTAAGGCACAGGTCCGCCTAAGTATGTCTTGATAAGTCCTATGCATCATCTCCTGAAAACACATGTGAAAATAGGTACGTCAGCATAAAAATGCCTGTGAGATACATAGGTTTTGTGAAAACAGAATTCATGACTTATGTTTGAGAAAATGCTTAGTCATGAACCTTGTAATTTGCTTTGTCTTGTAAATCATTTGAAAAACGATAAGATCAGATGATATGTATAAATAAGAGAATAATGTATAGTTAAATGAATAACCATGTAAAATGAGTTTGTATAAGATGAGTTGTTTGTAAATCAATGTCTTGTGAAAAGTATGTTATTTGTATAAAATGTTATATGTCTCAAATTGAAATGATTCAAATAACGCTATGATATGTAATACCATACAAACACTTATATATAGGAAGTACCAGCGGCGTATCCACCATGCTTGTATCATATTACACACGCCTCGTTACTTAAATCACTTACCCAAACCAAACCATCAAGATGTAATGTTTAACAATTGTAGAAATGTTTATGTATGGTCAAATACGGTTCACACGGTTCACAGATACAAACGGTTCACAGATACAAACGGTTCACAGATACAACCGGTTAACAGATACAAACGGTTCACATAATCAAATGATTACAACGGTTCACATAGTCAAATAGTTATAAACGGTTCAAAATGTAATATAATGTGTTAATATGCTGGATGAGTATATGCAACAAATTTTAATGTAAAACAATGTACTAAATATGCACTAAATGGACATACATAGCATAAAATGTATTGAAATCATGTACTATAAATGTACTAATGAACACAGCAAGTATATGATGTGAAAATAGGAAAGCATGAAAGTAACAAGTAGGCACATATGTTTCACCCCAAAACATTTGGAAAACAGTAAAAGAGGGGTCTATGTACTCACTTGAGAATGCTCAGTAGTCCTTGAGTGACAACCAAACAATGCTAGAGATCACGGATATCAAACGGCACCTAATATAGGTAACTATGTTAATAAACCGGACCTAAATCGGAGGATCGGATAGAATGAGGGTTCGTAAACCAAACGAGTGTGGAGACTCGTGTAATATGGTTTAACAAATCCTACATACTAAATGAAACCTAACATAAGTGCTTACGACCCATTACGACCCGTTTAGGTAGCTTATGCTACCTTAACGCGTCGTGCGCGCAAAAGTGCACACGAGACGTCTAACTAGCCCTATGACAAGTGTTATATGCCTAAACATGTTACATAATCAGTTATGTGGCAAAAGTTTAGGTTACATATGCTTAATTACTAATTATACATGAAAAGGGTATTCTGGTAATTTACCTAAGGCATATAAACTACCTATCATACAACTACTCAAACGATGTGACCATAGGGTATAACCTCGGAAGGTTATTCCCTATACACTATGGTCACCTAATGTATTTGGTCGGATCCTAATGATCGACCAAATGGGTCGGGTTCGAAGGTATAAGCGATTTATTAGATCGCTTACCCTTACGACCCTAGACAACGTGGTAATCAGTAGGCATAGTCACAAGGGACTATAACCATCGTGATTACAATCATGTTGTGAAGTTCAAAACCAATGGCTCTGATACCATCTTTTCTGTCACACCCCGACGACGTAGAACATACAAAACATGGCGGAAATATCGGGGAGTGTTGTAACAGAATTAATTGTTTCAAATCCATGGCAATAGAATCTTCGTTTTATTAATCAAATATGAAAGATTACATTGTTTTAAACAAGAACCAAAGAGTACATAACATAAAGTAACTAGTTCTTGTCTCGTTTTAAGTCACTAAGGCACATGTCCGCCTAAGTATGTATTGATAAGTCCTATACATCATCTCCTGAAAACACATGTGAAAATAGGTACGTCAGCAGAAAAATGCCTATGAGATACATAGGTTTTGTGAAAACAGAATTCATGACTTATGTTTGAGAAAATGCTTAGTCATGAACCTTGTAATTTGCTTTGTCTTGTAAATCATTTGAAAAACGATAAGATCAGAAGATATGTATAAATAAGAGAATAATGTATAGTTAAATGAATAACCATGTAAAATGAGTTTGTATAAGATGAATTGTTTGTAAATCAATGTCTTGTGAAAAGTATGTTATTTGTATAAAATGTTATATGTCTCAAATTGAAATGATTCAAATAACGCTATGATATGTAATACCATACAAACACTTATATATAGGAAGTACCAGCGGCGTATCCACCATGCTTGTATCATATTACACATGCCACATTACTTAAATCACTTACCCAAACCAAACCATCAAGATGTAATGTTTAACAACTGTAGAAATGTTTATGTATGGTCAAATACGGTTCACACAGTTCACAGATACAAACGGTTCACAGATACAAACGGTTCACAGATACAACTGGTTCATAGATACAAATGGTTCACATAATCAAATGATTACAACGGTTCACATAGTCAAATAGTTATAAACGGTTCAAAATGTAATATAATGTGTTCATATGCTGGATGAGTATATGCAACAAATTGTAATGTAAAACAATGTACTAAATATGCACTAAATGGACATACATAGCATAAAATGTATTGAAATCGTGTACTATAAATGTACTAATGAACACAGCAAGTATATGATGTGAAAACAGGAAAGCATGAAAGTAAGAAGTAGGAACATGTGTTTCACCCCAAAACTTTTGGAAAACAGTAAAAGAGGGGTCTATGTACTCACTTGAGAATGCTCAGTAGTCCTTGAGTGATAACCAAACAATGCTAGAGATCACGGATATCAAACGACACCTAATATAGGTAACTATGTTAATAAACCGGACCTAAATCGGAGGATCGGACAGAATGAGGGTTCGTAAACCAAACGAGTGTGGAGACTCGTGTAATATGGTTTAACAAAGCCTACATACTAAATGAAACCTAACATAAGTGCTTACGACCCATTACGACCCGTTTTAGGTAGCTTATGCTACTTTAACGCTTCGTGCGCGCAAAAGTGCACTCGAGACGTCTAACTAGCCCTATGACAAGTGTTATATGCCTAAACATGTTACATAATCAGTTATGTGGCAAAAGTTTAGGTTACATATGCTTAATTACTAATTATACATGAAAAGGGTATTCTGGTAATTTACCTAAGGCATATAAACTACCTATCATACAACTACTCAAACGATGTGACCATAGGGTATAACCTCGGAAGGTTATTCCCTATACACTATGGTCACCTAATGTATTTGGTCGGATCCTAATGAACGACCAAATGGGTCGGGTTCGAAGGTATAAGCGATTTATTAGATCGCTTACCCTTACGACCCTAGACTACGTGGTAATCAGTAGGCATAGTCACAAGGGACTATAACCATCGTGATTACAATCACGTTGTGAAGTTCAAACCATTGGCTCTGATACCATCTTTTCTGTCACACCCCGACGACGTAGAACATACAAAACATGGCGGAAATATCGGGGAGTGTTGTAACAGAATTAATTGTTTCAAATCCATGGCAATAGAATCTTCGTTTTATTAATCAAATATGAAAGATTACATTGTTTTAAACAAGAACCAAAGAGTACATAACATAAAGTAACTAGTTCTTGTCTCGTTTTAAGTCACTAAGGCACAGGTCCGCCTAAGTATGTCTTGATAACTCCTATGCATCATCTCCTGAAAACACATGTGAAAATAGGTACGTCAGCATAAAAATGCCTGTGAGATACATAGGTTTTGTGAAAACAGAATTCATGACTTATGTTTGAGAAAATGCTTAGTCATGAACCTTGTAATTTGCTTTGTCTTGTAAATCATTTGAAAAACGATAAGATCAGATGATATGTATAAATAAGAGAATAATGTATAGTTAAATGAATAACCATGTAAAATGAGTTTGTATAAGATGAGTTGTTTGTAAATCAATGTCTTGTGAAAAGTATGTTATTTGTATAAAATGTTATATGTCTCAAATTGAAATGATTCAAATAACGCTATGATATGTAATACCATACAAAGACTTATATATAGGAAGTACCAGCGGCGTATCCACCATGCTTGTATCATATTACACACGCCTCGTTACTTAAATCACTTACCCAAACCAAACCATCAAGATGTAATGTTTAACAATTGTAGAAATGTTTATGTATGGTCAAATACGGTTCACACGGTTCACAGATACAAACGGTTCACAGATACAAACGGTTCACAGATACAACCGGTTCACAGATACAAACGGTTCACATAATCAAATGATTACAACGGTTCACATAGTCAAATAGTTATAAACGGTTCAAAATGTAATATAATGTGTTCATATGCTGGATGAGTATATGCAACAAATTGTAATGTAAAACAATGTACTAAATATGCACTAAATGGACATACATAGCATAAAATGTATTGAAATCATGTACTATAAATGTACTAATGAACACAGCAAGTATATGATGTTAAAACAGGAAAGCATGAAAGTAACAAGTAGGCACATGTGTTTCACCCCAAAACGTTTGGAAAACAGTAAAAGAGGGGTCTATGTACTCACTTGAGAATGCTCAGTAGTCCTTGAGTGACAGCCAAACAATGATAGAGATCACGGATATCAAACGGCACCTAATATAGGTAACTAAGTTAATAAACCGGACCTAAATCGGAGGATCGGATAGAATGAGGGTTCGTAAACCAAACGAGTGTGGAGACTCGTGTAATATGGTTTAACAAAGCCTACATACTAAATGAAGCCTAACATAAGTGCTTACGACCCATTACGACCCGTTTAGGTAGCTTATGCTACCTTAACGCGTCGTGCGCGCAAAAGTGCACTCGAGACGTCTAACTAGCCCTATGACAAGTGTTATATGCCTAAACATGTTACATAATTAGTTATGTGGCAAAAGTTTAGGTTACATATGCTTAATTACTAATTATACATGAAAAGGATATTCTGGTAATTTACCTAAGGCATATAAACTACCTATCATACAACTACTCAAACGATGTGACCATAGGGTATAACCTCGGAAGGTTATTCCCTATACACTATGGTCACCTAATGTATTTGGTCGGATCCTAATGATCGACCAAATGGGTCGGGTTCGAAGGTATAAGCGATTTATTAGATCGCTTACCCTTACGACCCTAGACAACGTGGTAATCAGTAGGCATAGTCACAAGGGACTATAACCATCGTGATTACAATCACGTTGTGAAGTTCAAACAATTGGCTCTGATACCATCTTTTCTGTCACACCCCGACGACGTAGAACATACAAAACATGGCGGAAATATCGGGGAGTGTTGTAACAGAATTAATTGTTTCAAATCCATGGCAATAGAATCTTCGTTTTATTAATCAAATATGAAAGATTACATTGTTTTAAACAAGAACCAAAGAGTACATAACATAAAGTAACTAGTTCTTGTCTCGTTTTAAGTCACTAAGGCACAGGTCCGCCTAAGTATGTATTGATAAGTCCTATGCATCATCTCCTGAAAACACATGTGAAAATAGGTACGTCAGTAGAAAAATGCTTGTGAGATACATAGGTTTTATGAAAACAGAATTCATGACTTATGTTTGAGAAAATGCTTAGTCATGAACCTTGTAATTTGCTTTGTCTTGTAAATCATTTGAAAAACGATAAGATCAGATGATATGTATAAATAAGAGAATAATGTATAGTTAAATGAATAACCATGTAAAATGAGTTTGTATAAGATGAATTGTTTGTAAATCAATGTCTTGTGAAAAGTATGTTATTTGTATAAAATGTTATATGTCTCAAATTGAAATGATTCAAATAACGCTATGATATGTAATACCATACAAACACTTATATATAGGAAGTACCAGCGGCGTATCCACCATGCTTGTATCATATTACACATGCCACATTACTTAAATCACTTACCCAAACCAAACCATCAAGATGTAATGTTTAACAACTGTAGAAATGTTTATGTATGGTCAAATACGGTTCACACGGTTCACAGATACAAACGGTTCACAGATACAACTGGTTCATAGATACAAATGGTTCACATAATCAAATGATTACAACGGTTCACATAGTCAAATAGTTATAAACGGTTCAAAATGTAATATAATGTGTTCATATGCTGGATGAGTATATGCAACAAATTGTAATGTAAAACAATGTACTAAATATGCACTAAATGGACATACATAGCATAAAATGTATTGAAATCATGTACTATAAATGTACTAATGAACACAGCAAGTATATGATGTGAAAACAGGAAAGCATGAAAGTAACAAGTAGGCACATTTGTTTCACCCCAAAACGTTTGGAAAACAGTAAAAGTGGGGTCTATGTACTCACTTGAGAATGCTCAGTAGTCCTTGAGTGACAACCAAACAATGCTAGAGATCACGGATATCAAACGGCACCTAATATAGGTAACTATGTTAAGAAACCGGACCTAAATCGGAGGATCGGATAGAATGAGGGTTCGTAAACCAAACGAGTGTGGAGACTCGTGTAATATGGTTTAACAAAGCCTACATACTAAATGAAACCTAACATAAGTGCTGACGACCCATTACGACCCGTTTTAGGTAGCTTATGCTACTTTAACGCGTCGTGCGCGCAAAAGTGCACTCGAGACGTCTAACTAGCCCTATGACAAGTGTTATATGCCTAAACATGTTACATAATCAGTTATGTGGCAAAAGTTTAGGTTACATATGCTTAATTACTAATTATACATGAAAAGGGTATTCTGGTAATTTACCTAAGGCATATAAACTACCTATCATACAACTACTCAAACGATGTGACCATAGGGTATAACCTCGGAAGGTTATTCCCTATACACTATGGTCACCTAATGTATTTGGTCGGATCCTAATGATCGACCAAATGGGTCGGGTTCGAAGGTATAAGCGATTTATTAGATCGCTTACCCTTACGACCCTAGACAACGTGGTAATCAGTAGGCATAGTCACAAGGGACTATAACCATCGTGATTACAATCACGTTGTGAAGTTCAAAACCATTGGCTCTGATACCATCTTTTCTGTCACACCCCGATGACGTAGAACATACAAAACATGGCGGAAACATCGGGGAGTGTTGTAACAGAATTAATTGTTTCAAATCCATGGCAATAGAATCTTCGTTTTATTAATCAAATATGAAAGATTACATTCTTTTAAACAAGAACCAAAGAGTACATAACATAAAGTAACTAGTTCTTGTCTCGTTTTAAGTCACTAAGGCACAGGTCCGCCTAAGTATGTCTTGATAAGTCCTATGCATCATCTCCTGAAAACACATGTGAAAATAGGTACGTCAGCATAAAAATGCCTGTGAGATACATAGGTTTTGTGAAAACAGAATTCATGACTTATGTTTGAGAAAATGCTTAGTCATGAACCTTGTAATTTGCTTTTTCTTGTAAATCATTTGTAAAACGATAAGATCAGATGATATGTATAAATAAGAGAATAATGTATAGTTAAATGAATAACCATGTAAAATGAGTTTGTATAAGATGAGTTGTTTGTAAATCAATGTCTTGTGAAAAGTATGTTATTTGTATAAAATGTTATATGTCTCAAATTGAAATGATTCAAATAACGCTATGATATGTAATACCATACAAACACTTATATATAGGAAGTACCAGCAGCGTATCCACCATTCTTGTATCATATTACACACGCCTCGTTACTTAAATCACTTACCCAAACCAAACCATCAAGATGTAATGTTTAACAATTGTAGAAATGTTTATATATGGTCAAATACGGTTCACACGGTTCACAGATACAAACGGTTCACAGATACAAACGGTTCACAAATACAACCGGTTCACAGATACAAACGGTTCACATAATCAAATGATTACAACGGTTCACATAGTCAAATAGTTACAAACGGTTCAAAATGTAATATAATGTGTTCATATGCTGGATGAGTATATGCAACAAATTGTAATGTAAAACAATGTACTAACTATGCACTAAATGGACATACATAGCATAAAATGTATTGAAATCATGTACTATAAATGTACTAATGAACACAGCAAGTATATGATGTGAAAACAGGAAAGCATGAAAGTAACAAGTAGGCACATGTGTTTCACCCCAAAACGTTTGGTAAACAGTAAAAGAGGGGTCTATGTACTCACTTGAGAATGCTCAGTAGTCCTTGAGTGACAACCAAACAATGCTAGAGATCACGGATATCAAACGGCACCTAATATATAACTATGTTAATAAACCGGACCTAAATCGGAGGATCGGATAGAATGAGGGTTCGTAAACCAAACGAGTGTGGAGACTCGTGTAATATGGTTTAACAAAGCCTACATACTAAATGAAACCTAACATAAGTGCTTACGACCCATTACGACCCGTTTAGGTAGCTTATGCTAATTTAACGCGTCGTGCGCGCAAAAGTGCACTCGAGACGTCTAACTAGCCCTATGACAAGTGTTATATGCCTAAACATGTTACATAATCAGTTATGTGGCAAAATTTTAGGTTACATATGCTTAATTACTAATTATACATGAAAAGGGTATTCTGGTAATTTACCTAAGGCATATAAACTACCTATCATACAACTACTCAAACGATGTGACCATAGGGTATAACCTCGGAAGGTTATTCCCTATACACTATTGTCACCTAATGTATTTGGTCGGATCCTAATGATCGACCAAATGGGTCGGGTTCGAAGGTATAAGCGATTTATTAGATCGCTTACCCTTACGACCCTAGACAACGTGGTAATCAGTAGGCATAGTCACAAGGGACTATAACCATCGTGATTACAATCACGTTGTGAAGTTCAAACGAACTTCGCATTGACCATAAACTGGTCAATGCAGAAAGTCAAACAAATTTTGACTTTCGGACTCGAAAAACAATAAAAGAACGAAGGAATACTTACGAAGGGTCCCCGAATGCTAATCTAGATCAAAATAGCTCTGGTATGAAACAAAGGTTTCAACTTAGAGCACAATTGATCAGATTCTAGTGGGTTTTGCAATGGGGGTGGATGGGTATTTATAGTTTTCGGGTAACCGTTAAGATCGTTTCATGGAAACCGTGCTCGAATCCCACCCGTACATGTGTTGGAATGTTATGGTATGTCAAATGGCCACTCACCATAAGGAATTGACATGTGGAAGAGAGATTGGGAGTGCAAAACAGCTGCAAACAGGCTGTTAAAACATCGAATCTGGTCTGAGAGGTTGACGCGGCCCGCTTCAGGATACACAAAAACTCAGGCGGGCCGCCTGGAGCTTCTGATCTGAAAACAAGTTTCAAAAGTGATAGTTTTGGTCCCTGTTGTGTTTTAAGCCCATTTCCGGCACTTCTAAGGCCCGTCAAGCCAACTCTAAGGCCCTAAAATGATTCCTAAACATTGTGGACATGAAACATGCTCAAAAATATGTCGGATGTTGGTTCGTTTGGCCGTACGATCGCGATGTTCGCTTAATTACGACGGAATGCGCATAAGCGCGAAAAACTATCCAAATTGCGCGATGAATGGATTTTTCTTATGCCAAACACTAAAATAAAGTTTTTTAGTGCTTACATAAATTTTTGGATGTCCGGATGTATTCAGAGCGTAAGTTATGCGTAAAAGTGCAAACTTGTGCACTTTTTGACACTTTTAGTCCCTGAATGGCCCAAAAGTTTATTTTAGCACACCGAACCCCTCAAAGCCTATTTCTAAGCTATGTAAAGGATATTTAAGGTGTGTTTAACTTATGGTCATGTTCCGGAATGTTCGTTATAGTTCAAACTGGCATACTTTCGCAGTTTGTCAAGTTTAGTCCCTGTAAGCGAATAAACTAGATTTTGCCATACCAAAGCCTTCAAAACTTATTTCTAAGTTATGTAAAGGTTACTTAAGGTATGTTAAGCCTATTTCACTATTCCGGAGTGTTTGTTGCATTAAACTGGTTATATTTACGCATTAGTGCGCGTATAACCCTCCAGAAAGCGATTTAAAGCTTGAAATCGAACAAGAGTTGATATGTGTAAACGATACACATATTTTTACAAATCCCAAGTATGAAATACAATATTTCATTTGTTTGATGGTTCAAGTGACACAGGTGTCACATAAAAATTCCTTATCATAAACCCATTTATCCTTTTTGATTGTTGACTTTGACTTGTCGGACCCAGACTTTGACTCGGATTTGGACTCCGGTTTTGACTTCTCTATGTCATCTTTGTCTAAAACCTGATCGACCACACTTTTTATGAACTTGGACTCATGATCAGTATCGGACGATGTGAACGTAACATCAATATTTTCTGGCAAATTTTCCGACGACCCCGACTCCCATTGTAAGTTAATTGCCTTTTTGACTCTTTCGGAATTTGGATTTCGAGACAAATATCCATTTTCGACCAGGGGCGGACATCTATTGTAGACAACACTTGGTTTCTTACCAGAAATTTCTACTTCATCCTTTTCTTTTGTCTCGAACTTTTTTTTCCGCAAATGTCTTCATTCTTTCAACGATCGGGTAAATCCTGTCAACAACAAAAGTAGAACATGAGTAACTTTTCAATAAATTGTTGACTCTTTCAGTTTCAATCTTTTGTGTTGCCAGCTTCAATTCCAGCTCAGCACACTTCTCTGTGTAATAGTTGACGTCATCAAGCTATCTCATGTAAGCTCCTTTGAGTGTATTCAATGCAACGGCTTGTTCACTGTTCGACTCAGTGTACTTGTTAATCTCTCTGTTCAAAGTATCATAAGATTCTTTCAATCTTTTTATGTTGTGTATCAGCTCGTTGTTTTATATGATCAAAGAATCACAATTCAAACACTTTTCTGGAACTTTGATAACTTCAGCATCAACTTTGATTTCAAATTCCGGAACATCTTTGACTGTTCTTCTTGCTTGGAAAAACTTAGTTTTTTTCTTTTTCATGGCTTCAGCTTCAGCTTTTAACCTTTCTTCTTCTTCTTCTTCTTCTTCTTCTTCTTCCTCTTCTTCAATTTTTCTCCATTTTTCCTCTTCAGCTTCCCTGACTTTTCTGTATTTTGCAGCCCAATACTCATCATAAGCATTAGCAATACAGGCTTTAACATTTGACATCTCTTTGGACATCTCTTTGGCCATGAATTCTTGGTCTGGGCAAAAATTATCCCAACTGAATCCTTCTGGCAATTTTTCATCATCTTGATCTGCCAAACACACTTTGCTGTCTGTTGGAATGTATTTATTCCAACTAAATCCACCATCCTTGCCCTGATTAACCAGACATGCTCTCTTTGAATCTTCAATTTCTTTTCTACCATTGTGCAGTTTGAACCTGATGTGGTGCCTGTTGTTGTTGATATGGCTGTTGTGTGACTTGATGATAAATCGCCTTTTTGTAGTAATCGTTGTTTCCGAAAGGGTTTTGAGCTCCACTTTCTTCTCGATTTGTGCACTCTCTCTTGAAATGCCCCTTTTCCCTACAACGAAAACAAGTAACTTTAGACTTATCAAAACCTAAAGTTGAAACATGTGCCACGCGAAAATCATCTCTGCCTGTGATTTGTTTAAACTTTTCAGCCCGCCTCAACACACTAGCCATACACCATTTAATATCCATCAATTCCATTTCCTCAGCATCAATTTGATCATAATCCTCTTTTGTGAGCATTGAATTTCCGATTCTCCCTGCAACTAAGCCTCCATAGGATTCAAGCACGGTCACCAACAAAGACATGTGACTTTTTGAAACTTCCTCAGTATAATTCTGATCATTCTCAAGCTTTAAAGCAATGTTGCATTGAAGAACTTTGCCACTCTTTTTCGTAGAAAACTGTGGATCATAGGTTGGAAATGAAGAAAATCCAGTAGTGCTATTTGATCCCTGAGATGCACTTTCAGAAGAACCTTTTGCGTTATAAGCAGTTTCAACCTTTGGAGAAAAAATTGTCTTTTCACTAACACCACTCTTGAAATACAAGCCGATGTCTTGTTCTCCATCGTAGTTCTTCATCCTGGCGATCTTCCTCTGCTCCATCTCTTGAGCTTCCAGATGTTTGATAAATTCTCTTAATGTTAACTTTTTATATTCCTTCCGATTGTTTCTCAACATCATCAGGAATGTTCCCCAAGTATCATGTGGTAACGCATCAGCAAGTTTCTCAATCAGCTCATCAGTATCCTTTTTTATTCCTAATTTCGTCATATTTCTCACCAAGTTACAATATCTTTCAATAATTTGTTTGGTATTTTCAGATTTTAACCCACGAAATAGATCAAATTCTTTCTTCATGAGAGACATCTTGTTTTTAAGCATATCATCACTTCCTATAGATTTTGCTTCCAATTCAGTCCAGATTGAATATGCACTTCCATCATGTTGAAGCAAAATCAAAATGTCCTCTTTAATTGCTTGCTGAAGCAGACTCACCATCAATTTCTCATCTCTATACTTCTTTTTCTCACCAGCACTCATTTCTCTGATTGTTAACTGAATACCATTCCTTGTGGGCCTTTCATATGGGACTTCAGTGTGTTCCCAAGCATCCAAGTGATAAGCTTCAACCCAATTTCCACAGCGTTCGGACCAACCATTGTAATCATCAATATCCAAGAGCTTAGGTGGTTTATGTGATGTCCCCGTTTCATTCTCAAGCAATGTACTCTTAGTAATGTTCACAGGACCAGCAAAAGCATTATAAAACTCGTTTTCCATATTTCAATTTACACAAATTCACAAACTGTCAAATTCAAGCGAAAACACAGTATAACAAAGATCACCCTGTTCAAGCGAACTCTGATACAATTTCAAGCGAAACCACAAGCTTTCTCAAGCGAAACCCTGTTCAAGCGAAACAATCCAAAATTTCAAGCGAATATCTATTTCAAGCGAACTAAACTTCAATTTTCAAGTGAAATCAAAACAAAATGCACACTCAAGCGAAACCATCCAGAACTTATTCAAGCGAACTGTCTATCTCAAGCGAAAACAACCCCAAAGTGTACTCTCAAGCGAACTCAAGCAGAACTTTTCAAGCGAAACCAACATGATGTCATACATTCGATCTGATTTTTGTCCAATTTGTCAATCAAATGGTCGAATTTTGTTCTGAAACTTTCTAGGGTTTGTTAAAACAGTATTACGCACATGATGTGTAAAAATCAGATGTTTTTAACCGTGGAAACTTGTTTGATTTTGAAAGAAGGTGTAGAAAAACAGAATTTGCGACAGAATTGGTATGAACTCTTCCTCCTGAGCTCTGATACCACTTGTAGGATCGTTTTCAGACCCAAACGAGTCGATCAGAAGAGTTTATCTTAATACAAGTGGCGGAAACACAAGTATCAAGTTCAATTCAGCAAGATTCACCCTTTCAACTGTTCGTATATTGATTTAAGATCGATTACAAGTCTGAGAACACTTCGGCAGAGCTTCGCTACCGGAAACAAGAAGATTACAAATGAATTCGCTTCAATGGTATATATAGGCACTTGAGTTCGCTTGAAAGTGACTACTTGTCAATTCAAGCGAAACAGCATATGTTGAGTTTGCTTGAAACTGCACAAGTTCCTTTCAAGCGAAACCCCTTCCATTCAAGCGAAATACCTTTAAATCTTAAACTACGTGCACTGTTCTAACAATCTACTAACAAGACGAAGTCGACAGACGCATGCACCAACAAATCTTATCGAAACAAACCACCTCAGTGTGGTGTTTGGTTAACCAATCCATTCCAACGATAATATAGAAACTCCCAAGTTGCATCGGTGTGAGGTCAATAGGAAAAAGATGGTTATCAAGGTTCAACTGACAATCACGAATAACAGAATCGAGAACAAGAGGTTTACCAGTAGCAACTTCGACAGATAAGGGTTTCCTCAGTTTGGTTCTAGGTATCGCAAGCAAAGGCTCAAAAGACAAAGAAACAAAACTTCTATCGGCACCAGAATAAAAAAGAATAGACGCAGGTCGATTGTTAACAAGAAACGTACCGTTAACCACTTCGTTGTCGGCCCTCGCTTCGTTTGCATTCAAATTGTACGCTCGCCCACGAGCGGGATTCACATTGACGTTGACGTTCGCATTCGGGATCGCGTTAGCATTCGCGTTTGCATTCACCATTCTCGGAAAGTTGTTGCGGAAGTGACCATACTCTCCACAATTAAAACATGAACCCGGTGGAAATCTCACAGCATTCCCCTGACCCGGAGCTGGAACCTGAGCAACCTGATTCTGTCCCAAACGACAAACATTGGCCAAATGCCCAAGTTTACCACACGTTGTGCATTGTTTGCAAGCTTGTTGTGCAACGTGATGACCGTTACAACGAGCACAATGAGGTGTGGTACCAGCATACGCTTTCTTTGCAGGTGGCTGAGCCGGTGGGTTATGCGGGTTCTGAGCAGTCTGTGCTGTAACAGCAAAATTCTGGGCACCCTTACGCTTCCTCGACTTCTTCGATGACTCACCTTCCTTACCCTTACCCTTTTTCTTGTCCTTCCCTGAATCAGTCGCCTTCTTTTTATCACCCTTGCGGGTGAGTTTACCCTTCCTGACTTGAGTCTCAGTCGGGGTAGCAGACAACTCGATTTCTTGTCGAAGGGTAGTAGGGTTAACACCAGTAACAATCTCCAGAATAGAATCGGGTAGACCATCGATATATCTCTCGATTTCTTTCTCCAGAGGGGTAACCGTGGTGGGACACAATAGACTGAGTTCCTCAAAGCGATCTGTGTACGCACGGTGTTTAGCCCCATCTTGCTTTAAATCGTCAAACTCTCGCTCCAAAGCATGAATTTCGTGACGAGGATAAATCTCCTTCATCATGAGAGCCCGAAGCTCTTCCCATGTTTGTGCCAACGCCACTTCGGTACCCCTGTCGCGCATAATACCATTCCACCAGGTAAGCGCTCGCTTCTCAAACACGCTTGAAGCAAATTCAACCTTACGTGCATTCTGACACTACACATGTCTGAATGTGCTCTCTATACTCTCAAACCACTGCAGGAGCGCAGTTGCTCCTTGCGACCCAGAAAACTTAAGCGGCTTCGCAGTATTGAAGTTCTTGAAATTACACGGTGCATTATTGTTGTTGTTGTATATCTCGTGGACATGGGTCACAACATCAGGGCTGCGATTTCTTCAATAGTAAAAGATTGTGCTTCACGTCGAGGAAGCATTGTCTAACAAGGAAACAGGAGAATCGAGTGAGGTTGAAAATTAGGAAAAAACAAAAGAGGTATCGACAAATCACAAGGAAGGCGATCATTTGTTTGTTACCTCGAACAAAAAAACGACACGCAGTGACTAATCAAAGTAAATAGGTCAAAAATAATGTATCGCAAAGACATGCTCGCCTATAAGTGAACACTCACCCCAATAGTTCCCAGGTAAGAGTGACTGGTCCGATTATGTGGATTTATACGAACACTCTAGCCATAGAAAGAAAACTCAGAGTACAGGCACTCACTCTTCCAGTTTGCACGTGTTCACATTATTTAGACCCAAACTTTGATGAGATTTTGAAAACTCAGAAGGCACTAAGCCAAAAATGAGTCAAACTGGAAAGGTTCAAAACCTTACAACAGAGGGTTCAAAACCTAGTAATCAATCATCCTAGAACGGATGATTAGTTTTCAAAGCGGATTTGAAAATTGTGTTCTCGTTGTGGTTATCACCTAAGGATAGGTGACGATTTTGTTTTAACAATCTAAACGCAAATAAACTTGCGTTGGGGTCCTAGAAGTTATAGTCTAGGTCAAAGAATTACTAATAACCTAATTCCCTATAACCATTGGCTCTGATACCAACTCTTCTGTCACACCCGGACCACGTAAAACAACAAAGCGTGGCGGAAACGCCGGGGAGTGTTGTAACTGAATTATCGTTTCATAACCATGGGTACAAAAAGTGTTTCGTTTTATTGATAATATTAAACATTAACATTGTTTTAAGACATAACAAACAAGTTTTATATCGTCTATCATAGTTATTATGTCACTAAGGCCTCATCCAGATCCTATGTGACGTATGCATCCTAGATCGTCAATCAAGCAACAACACCTGAAACATATGTAAAAACAAAGTCAGCAAAGAAATGCTGGCGAGTACATAGGTTTTATAAGGGTATCGAAATCATGGCTTGTTTACATATATTGCAATACCTCGAAAACCTTACTTTGAAAAGTGTATAATATTGCAACATAGCTAACCAACTCAAATCAAGATGGTTATAATTTATAAAATCTCATAGCCATGATTCTTAACCCAAAAGCTTTTTGTTTTAGAAAAACCATCTTGTAAAACATCTCGTATAAACTCGTTAATAAAACTCGTATATTATTTCGAAAACATCGTTGAGAGACATCGTTTCAATATCGTTTACCCAAGTGAACTAAATAACGCCACGGTATGTAATATGTTGAAAACACTTATATATAAGAAGTACCAGCGGCGTCTCTACCATGTTTTCACCACATTACACCCGTCCCGTTATCTAAACACTAGCCAAAAACCAATCGTTTACCCAAATCGTTTAGCATCGTTTCCAAATCGTTTGCTCGTTTAAATCGTTTAAATCATCCTCGTTTTAATTGTGAAAACTTATATATATGGTCGTCTCGTTAATAACATTCAAACCTTCATGACTCGACTACCTCGTTCCTCGCTTCTCGTATTAACAAACCTCCAAAGGGTAAGTTAATAATTACAGATTCAGTCGTTACCCACAACACCCACACATAACCATGAGTATAGTGCAATAACGGGGTTTGTCAGATCCTATGGTACCATAACCTAATACTGGTCGGTTCGGCCAAAATTAATGAATGTCGTTCGTTATGTAACTACAACCAACAAGTTCGTTCACATTATCAAAATCGTTATTAGTTTAGTATAAATCGTTCTATTCGTTTTTGAAATCAACGTTTAAACCTTGAAAACATTTTGTACATATGAATCACCCCAAAACAATTGAAAACAGTAAAATAGGGGAACTATGTACTCGCTGCCTGATAACTTCAGCTTCTCTTCTCTTCAAGGGCCGGTCAAGCCCCGTGATATGCACGACCTCCGGACCCTGCGCTTTATCTTGCTCGGTAGTAGCAGCGGTCTTGGTTTCTTTTGCTTTCTCATTCTCGATAGTAATATCGCCCGCAGGCTTCTCAGTCACCTTCTCAACCTCCTTCTCAATAGTCTTAGGAGGTTTGATGATGAAATTTGTCTTCTTGGGCACCGGCTCCTTCGAATCCTTCAGCTCAACATCCCTAACCATCTCAGGGGTTTTCTTCAGTGCCTCTGCAGAAATCAGGTGTTAAAATAAATTCTCTAAGGATGAGAGTTAACTAAAAACAGGAACGTCATAACACTAACCTGGGGAAAACTTGTAGAGAGAGCGCAACCTGCTTTGCTTCCCTATCACAGGTTCTGTAACACCTGTGCCTCCACGGCCATCAAACAAATACCAAACCAATGAAATATTATATTTTCATACTTGGGATTTGTAAAAATATGTGTATCATTTGCACATATCAATTCTTGTTCAATTTCAAACTCTAAATCGCTTTCTGGAAGGTTATACGCGCACCGATGCGTAAATATAACCAGTTTAATGCAACAAACACTCCGGAATAGTGACATAGGCTTAACATACCTTAAATAACCTTTACATAACTTAGAAATAAGTTTTGAAGGCTTTGGTATGGCAAAATCAAGTTAAATCGCTTACAGGGACTAAAGTTGACAAACTGCGAAAGTATGCCAATTTGAACTGTAACAGACATTCCGGAACATGACCATAAGTTAAACATACCATAAATATCCTTTACATATCTTAGAAATAAGCTTTGAGGTGTTCGGTGTGCTAAAATAAACTTTTGGGTCATTCAGGGACTAAAAGTGTCAAAAAGTGCACAAGTTTGCATTTTCGCGCATAACTTACGTTCTGAATACATCCGGACATCCAAAAATTTATGTAAGCATGACTATATTATGCTTTAGTGTTTGGATTACCAAAAATCCATTCGTTGCGTCATTTGGATCGTTTTTCGCGCTTATGCGCATTCCGTCGTAATTAAGCGAACATCGCGTTCGTACGACCAAACGAACCAACACCCGGCATATTTTTGAGTATGTTTCATGTCCACAATGTTTAGACATCATTTTAGGGCCTTAAAGTTGGCTTTACGGGCCTTAGAAGTGTCGGAAATGGCATAAACACATAACAGGGACCAAAACTGTCATTTCTGAAAGATGTTTGCTTATACATCGAATCTAGTCCTTCCCACTTGTTGCACATGGTTTTGGGAATCTATGGGCTGGTATTTTGGGCACATGGTATTACAATACCATGGGTGCTAGTGTATGGCCAAGATTGAAGCACTGTTTCCAAGAAACGATCCTAACGGTTCGGGAAATCCTATAAATACCCCACCCCCCATGCTTCAAAATTACAAGAACTTTGATTTGAGAAACTCTAAGTTGAAACTATTGTTTCATACCTGAGATTTTTGAATCAAAGTTAGCATTCGGGGACCCTTCGTAAGTATTCTTTCGTTCTTTTATTGCTTTTCGAGTCTTTCGAGTCTGAAAGTCAAACTTTGTTTGACTTTCTACATTGACCAGTTATGGTCAATGCGAAGTTCGTTTGAACTTCGCAACGTGATTGTAATCACGTTGGTCATAGTCCCTTGGGACTATGCCCACTGATTACCACGTTGTCTAGGGTCGTAGGGTAGGCGATCTGATAAATCGCCTATACCTTCGAACTCGACCCATTTGGTCGATCATTAGGATCCGACCAAATACATTAGGTGACCATAGTAGGTAGGGAATAACCTTCCGAGGTTATACCCTATGGTCACATCGTTTGAGTAGTTGTATGATAGGTAGTTTATATGCCTTAGGTAAATTACCAGAATACCCTTTTCATGTATAATTGGTAATTAAGCATATGTAACCTAAAATTTTGTCACATAACTGATTATGTAACATGTTTAGGCATATAACACTTGTCATAGGACTAGTTAGACGGTCCGAACGCGTTTCACGCGCACGACGCGTTAAAGTAGCATAAGCTACCTTAATGGGTCGCGATGGGTCGAAAGCACTTAGGTTAGGTTTCATGTAGTATGTAGGCCTTGTTAAACCATATCATATGAGTTCCAATACTCATTTGGTTTACCAAGCCACATCCTATCCGATCTCCCGATTTAAGTCCGGTTTATTTATATAGTTTTAGATTGCCGACTGATTCCGTGCTCTCTCTAGCTTTGTTTGGTTGTTGTTCAAGACCTC
The DNA here is from genome assembly GCA_030545235.1 of Helianthus tuberosus. Lineage (NCBI taxonomy): Eukaryota > Viridiplantae > Streptophyta > Magnoliopsida > Asterales > Asteraceae > Helianthus > Helianthus tuberosus. The sequence goes on along the minus strand of JARYGA010012914.1, from coordinate 3,147 downwards.
CAAGCATTCTCAGGCGAGTACATTATTCCCCTATTTTACTGCTTTCAATTGTTTTGGGGTGACTCATATGTGCTAAATGTTTTCGATGTTATAACGATGGTTTCAAAAACGATTAAGACGATTTATACAAAACTAATAACGATTTCATAAAGTGAACAAACTTGTTGGTTGTAGTTACATAACAAATGACATTCATTAGCAATGATCAAGCCGACCAGTATTAGGTTATGGTACCATAGGATCTGACAAATCCCGTTAGTTACTACACCCGTAGTTATGTGTGGGTGTTGTGGGTAGCGACTGAATCTGTAATTGTTAATTTACTCTTTGGTAAGGGTTTATTAATGCGAGATGTTAATCTATCCTTTGGTAAGGGTTTATTAATGCGAATTATTAATCTATCCTTTGGTAAGGGTTTATTAATGCGAGTCAAGAAGGTTTGAATGTTATTAGCGAGGCGACCATTTAAGTAGTTTCACGACCTAAAACGAATTTAACGATTGGGTAAACGATTGGTTTTCACACGATGTTTTAACGATTGGGTAAACGATTGGATTCAAAGCGATATACGATTGGGTTTTGGTTACATATTACATGATTTACATTGGGCATGAACATTAGTTTGGTGGTTTGGTTTGGATTAAGTGATTAAGTAACAATGCGTATGGAATATGATACAAGCATGGTGGATACGCCGCTGGTACTTCCTATATATAAGTGTTTGTATGGTATTACATATTGTAGCGTTATTTGAATCATTTCAGTTTGAGACATAGAACATTTTATACAAGTAACATACTTTTCACAAGACATTTATTTACAAACAACTTATATTATACAAACTCATTTTACATGGTTATTCATTTAATCATGCATTATTCTCTTATTTATACATATCACCTAAACTTATTATTTTTCAAATGATTTACAAAGACAAAGCAAATTACAAGGTTCATGACTAAACATTTTCTTAAACAGAAGTCATGAATCTTATTTTCACAAAACCTATGTACTCGCCAGCATTTCTTTGCTGACCTCGTTTTCACATATGTTTCAGGTATTGTTGGATGATATCGATTGATAAGATGCATGCTCACATAGGACTGGACAAGGCCTTAGTGACTCAATAACAATGATAGACTATGTTTAAATAGTGTATTTAGATTTCAAGACGATGTAATTATTCAATGTTTAATAAAACGAAACACTCATTGGTATCCATGGTTATGAAACATTAATTCTGTTACAACACGCCTCGATGTTTCCGCCACGTTTTGTTGTTTTACGTGGTCGGGGTGTGACAGAAAAGATGGTATCAGAGCCCATGGTTATAGGGAATTAGGTTATTAGTAATGCTTTGACCTAGTCTATAACCTTCTTAGGACCCTAACGCGAGTTTACTTGCGTTTAGTCATAAAACAATACCGTCACCTATCCTTAGGCGACGACCACAACAAGAACATAAATTTCAAAACCGCTTTGAAAACTAATCATCTGTTCTAGGATGATTGATTACTAGGTTTTGAACCCTCTATGGTAAGGTTTTGAACTCTCTAGTATATGGTTTTGAACCCCTTTGAGTTTTCAAAACTTCGTCAAGGTTTTGGGTTTTAAATAATGTGAACACGTGCAAACTGGAAGGGTGAATGCCTGTATTCTGGGTTTTCTGTCTAGGCAAGCACTTCGTATACATCTCATCAGACGCGAGACCAGTTGTGCTTACCTGGGAATTCTTGGGATGAGTGTTCACTTATAGGCGAGCATGTCTTCGCGATACATTATTTTTGACCCATTTACTTTGATTAGTCACCGTCTCATTTGTTTGCCTTAGGTAACAAACAAATGATCGAAATCTTCATGCGTTATCATTCTGTTTTGATTGTCCAATAATCTTTCACCTGTTTCTCCCTACGCCTTTCTTTTTCTTCAAGAATGTCTCTTCATCACGATGACGCCCAGATATCTGAGCAAGCAGCCAAATTAGCTCAGCGAATAGGCGAAGTAGTCCTGAAGACTGTTGAATTAGCTACTGCCATGTATCATCTCCAGGATGAAGCCACTCAAGAGTCACCAAGACAGGCAGGACCTAGTCAGGCGACAACACCATCAGCCAATAAACCAATCAAGGAATCAAAGACCATGGATGAACGATCCCCTAAGAAGTCAAAGAAGAGAAAGGCTTCTCAGAACTTCGCCATGGTCGCTCACAATGGTAAAGCAGTCCCCAACCAACCAGCTCAACCCCCTGCTAGGTGTGTATGGCTTTTCCTATGATACCTACATCAAGGAACTATGTACCTTACAAACTACTCTTGTGATTTCTCTCTTTCAAATGATTGCTCATGATTCCCTCGAAAATTTTAAGTACTCGTTTCACTCTAAGAAACAAAGTACAGAAAATTAAGTGACATTATGAGTAATCGTGCTTTTCGCACATCTGTGCCTTTAAATCCTTGGTTAGATAACTAAGGGTATTTTCAAATCTCATACCCATTACGTTTTGATTTTTCAACATACACAGTACCAGTATTTCAAAACAATCTTCATGATCTCAAAACATTTCATATAGTTTGAAAACCATTTTTCTAGATGCATTGTCTATGTTATTTCAAAAACATTGGCCATGTTATCAAAACCAACCTTTCTAATTTCAAAATATTTCATATAGTCTGAAGACAATATTAACACAATACATTTTCTGATCAAGTGCATGATTTCGAAAAGCATCATTCATATCTTTCAAAAACCTTATACATAATTTCAAAATTTATTTCGCATGATTTTAAAACATTTTTGTAAATATATCTACCTAATACACCTACTTTATGATTTCAAAAAGTATTATATATAAGGTTTCAAAAACGTTAAACACATTTTTCTTAAAAGAACCCCATGCATAGTTTTCAAAAATATTTTCCTCATACATTGACTTAACCTTCAAAATTCTGCTTCATATGTCGCCTTGACATATCAAGCATCTCAACTTCATAAGCATTTTACATCATGTTTTGACCTAAGCACATCCAGTGCAAGGTTTCAAAACATCTTCAACTTCTAAAATTCATATGGGATCTTTTTATCTTTACAATTAGATCCTTGTGGATGATTATCGTTCAAATCAGAGTCCTTAATTGGATTCCTTATGTA